>BMAW01040677.1:483825-524362 GCA_019974015.1 Nephila pilipes | reverse complement strand
ATATATTTCTGTTAGTAATTTTCTGTTAATTCTTCATAATAATATTATGTTAACATACCTCAGAATTATTTGCTATACGATTCGCTTTTTAGAAGAAATATTCAAATTGTTTGCGAATTGAAATAAAATTAGTTTGAAAGTAAAGACAAAAAAAAATTAATACGAATAAAAATTGCTGTATTATTGATTTATTTTGAGAAATTGTTTTTAATGAAACTCTGAAGGCCTTATAAAATTATTTTTTCACCTCACCTGATAAGACATAATGGAATTGAGGTATACAACAACTAAAAAATATAACTTTCACTACGAGAAATGACATCATTTGAGGGGACAATGATGTTCAGTAAAGATGCAAATGTATGTATATACAGTTTCAAGGAGAGTTTTCTGTAAATAACATTTTTTAAGACTCTGCATAAAAAATGGGTGATAATAAATATTCTAATTAAATTTCTACATATATTTACTTTTCATATTTCCATTCGCGGTTTTATTTTAAACTGGAAGTCAAGTATTTTTAGCTATTACACAGGCTGAAGTACCTTTCTCCATAATCTAGAGGGGAAAATGTAAGTATATATTTACGTCTGATTCATCGATATAAAGAAGTAAGTATTTGATATTTCCTTGGAGGTAAATACTATGATTTAATTAAGTTGGATCACTTTCGTTCGCGAGAGAAGATATGAAGAAACTTTTTAAAATCAATGGCTGTGTGTAGTTTCTGTGACTTGTGGCAGAGCCGCCTAGAAGAGGAAAAAAAGAAAGAATGAAAAAAGAAACAAACTTTAAAGTTATTTTCCTATATTATTTATATTTTTATACTTAATAAAATTGGTTCCAAAGACAGAGAGACATGACGCTTTACTTTTTTTCAGTATAACAATATTTGATTTAATTTTTAGCAGCCAAGTACAATGGTTCAGAATTTTCCGTAGTTAAGGGGTTTAAATTTTTCATACATATTTCAAAACATTTTTGTTCATTGGCAAATACGACAAGACTTCAATTGCATTATTTATTAACGGGTTGTATTTTTTTATCAATATTTGTGGATCACAATTTTAAAATGTTTTATTTACTTTAATTGGCTGGTTCTCAAGCCTTAGCACATCAATGAGTTCATGTGTATTTGGGTTCGAATTCAATATAAAATGTCACAAAAGGTTTTAAATACGTTTAACAATGACTTTCATTTTTGAAAATTAAAGGAACAATGCATGAAATTATTATTAAGTAATCAATATTTTCACATTGCATAATCTTAAGATTTGAATCAACTTCTTAAAAATCTTTCTTGAGTTTAAAATAATATCCTTGTTCCTTGACTTTAAGTGAGTTAGAATTCGAATTGATTTAATTTGAAGAGACAAAAATGTTTCAAGTAAAAACACGTATGGTGATTCGAGCGACGAAATCATTCTAATGGTTCTCATACACAGGGACAAATTTTCCATCCATTTTCTACAGTTATACATTGAGTTATAATTTGCGGACCTGTAATTTTAAAACTATCTCTCTAAATTTCCATATGATGCCAAGGAATTAGTTGAGTAATTAGTTGTAACTTTCAGTATCCCCTGTTCTTTTTCTCGGTCGTTATTGGGGTGATTAAGTCTTGAATCCATGATTTGGTCCCTTGCGTTATTATAATCTTCTTCCAATTCCAACTTCTTATCATTCCGAATTTCTATCCAAGGAAAATCTAGTTTTTTTGGTATGAAATTTTGTTATAATTTGTCTTTAATTACGTGACAAAATCTACTTTTAATTAACGTCGATATCCAAAATAATAGCAAATGATATGCATTTTAAAAATGCTACAGAAGAATCAAAAAAGTGAACGAAAGAGAATACACTAAAAACCGAAATGAAAATTGAGATAGATTAAAGGTGAACTTCTCTCTCAGTTATGACATATTATTCGCACGAATTGATTTATTTTTTGATTTATCATCAGACTCTTAGCTAAAACTAAGTAATTCAACAAACTGATAACTTACTTCTACAGATGATGAGCCTTCCTTTTTTCTAGGGCAGTCTTAACAGTACGTATTTGATAACTTATTAGTGAACCAAATTTATATTTTGCCTATGAATATGTCAATATTTGGTTTATTGTGGTTATTACAACTCTGAAAATGTTTAGTATTTATAATAATTTGAACCATTTAATTAACTGAATTAGAACAATAATTAATAGAATTAGTCTTGCTTACTATATCAAATTATTATGTCTAATATTACGTTGGCACAACTAATTTTTCAACAAAGATTTTTTTAAAGTTTATTTCAACATCTGATAGGTTTTTAATCAATTCAATAAGAAATTGGAAGGTAAAATTTATGTAAATAAAAAAGTGTATTCAGAAATATATAAGAAGCTCGATGATGCAAGATTCAAAAATTTTGACATTAACTATTCAAAATTTCCCACGTCCATATTTTTGGATCCTAGTTTTGATTTAAATTTATTTTTACTGGTGTAAGTGATCTTTCATGAATCATAAAGTTATTGTTAAAATAAGTTGATTAAAAAGAAATTTTTACTGCTTTTAAAATTTGATTATTGAATATTAAAAAAATGAATTTTTGAGATTTAGCTGTACCAAATCCTTTAATTCTTAAAGACTCGGAGCAAAGCATTTAGTATTGCTAAAAACTGATTTTATGGATCAAAATTAATTCTAATATTTCCTAATTCAAGAAAATTTTGGTGTACTTTTTTGGTGTTTTTTTTGGAGTCATTTTAGCTAGCCATCATGGTGTGAACCTTTGGTCGCATTCAAAACGGCCAATTAAGGCAGGGCCAGGTTATATAGGATAAAATACTGGTCATTTCACACAAGATGAGTTATAAAATATCCCGAAATGGTAACACACGTACGTCCCCCTTATAGTAGTATATTTCTTAGTTAAGAGTATAGAATATATTTTTAAAATATATATATATTGCAAATATAAATTATAGTATTTTATGAAAAAAATCAGTAATTAAAATGAATTACTTCCTCTGACGAGTTAAACTGGAAACTTATTGATGTAAGAGTGATTAAAAGAGTGCCAACTATATCTGACTGAGTATCGAATTTCAAATTAAATATAGACTTTCTTAATCGGTGATAATATATGCAATTTAAGATAAATATGTTACTCATTTTTCGTACACTAAAGAAATATCTGAATCATGAATGAAAATAGACTTTCTTAATCGGTGATAATATATGCAATTTAAGATAAATATGTTACTTATTTTTCGTACACTAAAGAAATATCTGAATCATGAATGAAAATAAATCTTGTTATATGGAGTTGCAGTTAAGTAATCTAACGTTTCTGAAAGCTTTGCATAGCTCTATTTTAGATAATGAATGGAACATGGATCCCAAATATCAAAATACGAAGAAAATTAGCGATATCTTAGTGTTTATCGCTGTGGCATTTAGACCTCAGGGGTAGGTTATCAAGTAAAATCTTTGTTGTATGATTAGTTTTTTCAGAAATCGCTGATAAAACAATTTACCTTCACAAACAAGTACTTCAAAAATTGTTTCTTAAGACTACCTTTACAGTTTAAATCACTAAATTATTATTTGAAAGAAGCTCTAAGCAAATAGAAAAAAATGCAGTTATATATATATATATAAACTTTGTTTCATGCCCAGTCGTTTACATGCTGTAGAGTAAGGTTTTACTGAATGATAACACTTTGCTAAAATTAATTCTTGAATTAATTATATAATAAAATTTATTTGAATAGTAAGCACGTCTATTAGTTCTTTTTCTATAGACGTTGTTTCATTTGAGGTCCATGAACACTTAGAAGATCAAGATCCTGCTTATAAAATAGATGAATTAAATTTTTAAATGTATCATACGAGCATTAATGCCTTTTATATGTTTTGTGCAACATTAATTAATGTTCAATATTTTAAGAAACAGTTATATAAGTTACGTAAAATGAAATTTACGCTGAATATAGGGACAGTTTTTACAGGGTTCGGAACGCAAATGTCTACTATTTTTTAAAAAAAAAAAAAAACGATTTACAGAAGATGGTTATTGTATTTTCTTTTTTAGTGGGTTTTCTTTTACTCTCATTGTATGTATAGGTCAAAACTTTAAAAGCTTTTTTATCGCATTTTAAAGCGCTCAATTGAGCTGAAATTTTTTTATACTCAATTGTTTTGGATGAGAATATGATAATTTAATCATAATTAATAAAAAAATGATTAAAACTAATTATTTAAAGAATTAAGTTTTACGCCAAGCTTCTCGCCCAAGTCGCTAAATGGTAGCCAAATCCGTCGCCAAGGAGAAGGGAACATTGCTTAAGCTCTCTTTTGTTAATTATTATTTTGTTAAAAAAATTAATGAAAAATAAATTTTTAATTTTTCAACATTCCATTTTACTCTGAAATTTTAAGGCATAAAAAATTATGTTACGCAAAGTGTGAAGTTTGAAAGAAAACCCATGTTAAAAAAACTCGTTTTTTACCAGTGTTATTTTATTATTATATAAAATCATTTTATTAAGTGATTTTTCTACATTAAATATGAGTTATTTTGAAAAAACCTATAAGCACATTCAGAACTTCTCTGAATGATAATCAGAATATTCCTTTTTATAAAATTCGTAAAGGAAAACGTAGCATTTTTTTTTTTTTTTTTTTTTTTTGTAAAACGTAGTAGTAGAGATGTTATAGTTTAGGTAAGGTGGACGAAAATTTACCTCCTTCTGTTAATGAAGATGATGTAATAAGTTGTTTTATTAAATAATATATGGAAATAATGAATGACAATGATCCATCAAAAAGAGTATTTGCTCAAATCGGGGCTTGAGAAGCTGAGGGTTTTTAATATATTAAATGCAGCGTTCTTAAAAAACACGAATCACTTATAGCAGATTCTTTTATCTTTTCCCCCGTAACTTATGCTTGACTTTTGCTTTTTTTAAAAATTTCAGTCTTGAAATAAAGCATGTATAAAAATACAAAAGAATAAATTATCGAGTTAATGATTAATTTAAGTTCTATTTAGTCATTAATTCCATGATTTCCTTCCTAAGTTACTGAAAAATATTCTTATATGCTCATATGACTGATATTACCGTAACTTGAGGAATAAAGGGTGGAAGTAGGAGAAAGTCTCTTCCCCCCCCCAAAGTAAGTATACAGTAGTTATAGATTTTTTTACTAAATAATGTATTTTACGAAATGTATTTAGGTGAATTCCTTATATTGAGGAACTATATTAGACCTTCTTATGCTTCTGTTTTCTGACCTCTTATCCAAGTTTTAAACTCACTTCTGTCTTAAAAAAAAAAAAAAATAGAGAATTTATTTTTGCTATAGGTCTTATGTAACATATTTTATCTGCAAGTTTCTTTTCAGTGTATATATTTTGTTATTGCCATCACAACTATTTGGAGACTACGTATGATAAGTGCCAATTGAGGAATGTCTCTTTCCTCTTTTTCTTTTGGTTTGTAAATATTACTTTGCAGTTTAGAAACTATTGAAAGGTCATGATAAAAAAATTTTGAGAATATATGTGTTGCTTGTTTTCTTCATTATTTAATTTCTTTAAAAAGGAATTACGCTCTTCTAAAGAAAAGAATAATATGATCCGTTAAAATTTACTAGGTTAGAAGTAGTTGAGTCAATATTTGATTAGAGATCAAGATATTTTGTGTAATGATTATTTTACAAATGCTCATTGTAATTTTACACGGAAATTCATCTAAATTACCAAAAACTATTTTACACATATTAATTTTCTTCAAAAAACACATTAATATAATCAAGTAATATTCTGATAGTATTCTAGTTTTTCAACGAACTTTCGTTTAAGTAATTATAAACAAAGTGCCTGTAATAGTGAAGAAAATGTCTCAATAGGATTAAAATAAATAATAAAATTTATTGAAAGACAGCAAGTGAGTTATCATGTATCTTTTCATATAAACTGCGTATTAAACTCTCAACTATACGCAAATACAATTTGATTAAAAAATTACTTCATTGTTTTCAACATAATCTATGGAGTATTCTTTTTCATCTATAATACACCATTCTTGTCAATCAACATCATGTGGAGTTTTTTTTAGATAATTAACTTTCATGACCGAAAAGTCATTTTAATTGTTTCAACTCTAATTTTTTCGAATCCATTTCATTATTCTGTTTGACGAAAATATTCATCTCAAGATCTGTAAATATATTTTCAAAGAGACATTTATTTGTTGCTGTCAATGATACCATTCGCTTATTTCCCTACCCTCCAATCCTTTTAGTAAAAAAGCACTGAACAATTTTAAAATTTAGATTAATTTTTAAAATAGTTAAAACGAAACAGTTAATTAAACATTTTTAAGACTTAAGAAACATCAAATAAATTTTTATGTTTTAAAATAAACATTTTCTTGTGTTTGGTTCCTTTTTCTGTTAACTGTATCTGTTTTCTTAAATTTAGATTAAATTAATACTTCAAAATACGAAAAAGAAACAAATAAGTCAGAAAGAAAATTTCGAGGAAAATTATTTTGTAATGAACTCATCAAATTGACTGGAAAAAGGAACGACTGAAAAATCTACAGCGCATTTTTACGTGTCCGAATGGAATCTCAAGTACAACAGTGATAATCAAATACATTATTGCATCCTTTATTTACGAGATCCAATCTTATCTTAAATAATATACAAAAAAAAAAAAATATTGTCATCTTTTAGGTTTCTTGGATACACTACAACATTACATCATCACCTACTTGCTGTAATCTTATCTAATACAATTTATAAAAAAAAATATTGCTTTATGCAAGTGTTGTTTGCATGATTTCCATTTTCAGGGGCGATGTACTGCTGTTTACTCTTCAGAGTAATTTGGAATAAATTAAGAGAAGAAAATGTTTTTATATTTTATTTCCTTTTTAAGCTTTATTGGACTAGAATCTCGTACCTGTCTCTAAAAACTTATTTGCACAATGACGGTAATTATCAAAACTACTCTATCAAAATAAAATCATACTTCAACTGTATGAGTCGATTTTATCAAAATGTTTTTTTTTTTAATTTAGTACACTAAAATTGTTACGTTGGGCTCTTCACGATTTTCTCTTCACTAATCTCGTGGACTTTATAATACTTTTTGAATTGCATAAAATTACAATTTCTTCCCAAACAAGATGAACCATGATTAGGTAAATTAGATGAAGATAGAAGAAAAGTAAAGTGAATAAGAGATAATGATATATAAATGAAATAAAAATGAAGGGAGATAGAGGATAACGACTTGCTGATAGAGATTTATAATTTGGATTGAAGTACCTTAATTAGTTATGCGGATTAAAGTGACTTCCTATCAAGGTATAAAGCTACTGATAGTGAGAATTGACGAATTCGGAACAAGTAATGTAGCAAGCTAAGATTTCATATTTAAATTATATTCTAAGATTGTGGATTTAATTGAGATTCGTGCCAGGGAAACTTTATCTATTATCCAGTGATTATTAATAAAGTATTTTAGTTTGTTCTTGCGTGTCTTTTACTGGAGCTCAATGGTTATCAAATAGCATATTCAATTCAGATATGGCACAAAAGCTAAAGAGTAAAAGACAGTCGTTACAAAATAAGATATTAATTAGTATGTCTCATCAAAGTGTAATTCATGTATATAAATTAGCTAACAAATTGCCTTATTCTATATAATAGGAATTTTTCATTATTAATTTTACTAATTTTAGAGTATTTCTTACACCTTTTTTTTTTGTAATTATTTACTAATTGATTTTAAATTAAAAATCCAAGAAAACCTCAATTCCTGTAAATTTGAAAAATATATTATAAAATTAAAATCAGTTTAAAAGTATTGACACATGTATGGTAGCAGTATTGACACATTCTTGTTTTGAGCAGTTTTATTACATTATTTTGCACAGCTTCTCATATCTATTACATGGATGTGAGTGCATTTTTTAAAACATATTTCATCATTTCTATGAGTTTCTTTAAATATTTTCTGATTGCTGTTTTTCTCATTGCTTTAGGAAGAGACTGAATTCTCGTATAACTTCTATTTCATTGTGTTCATCATCGAAATATATGCTTAAACAAAAGAAAAGCTTGTGTATGTGTTTCCATAAGTACATTTAGACTTATTGCTTTATATGATACACAGATAGCTGCATGCATAACTATATATATGACCACTTGTTAATTAGAGGAATCTCCTATTCCATTTTCAATATTGGTTAATAATTTAAATTTTTTGATAATTTCAACAACTTTTAATAACTGAAATGAGTTTTGAGAATCTTAAAGCTCTTTATTTAATTAAATGCCATCATATACAAGCCATAAATTTAAAATTTTCTTTCTTGTTTATTTTCATTTGATATCATTTACTTAATCATTCGTTCTAAAACTTAAAATATATTGATATTTATAGAAATAACATATTTTGAGGGATATAAATATCTGTTGTTGAAAGTATTATATTAAAAAAGCTTTATTTATTCAATATTAGCTATGGTATACTTAAGATACATTAACGAGTTTCATATTTAAGCAGAAATTCATGTATTTTCGAATTGGGTTTATTAGATTACGTTGGCATTACAGTTGTCAAATGTATTGAAAGTCGCGGACTTGTCAAGTGTAAAAGATGTATTATGAAGTATCATAGCAAGTGTTATTTTTTTTCTAGGCTATAAAATAATTTTAGCCCATATGACCTTAACATGCAATACCGCTAAACCAATAAGTGTAGATTAGTTTAGTTTTTATTAACGTCGCACTAGAAGCAACACGAGGGCTATTGGTGACGGACCTCGTAATTTTGAACCACGGTAAAGTGACGAGAACGACACCTGAGCTGGCATCCCCCTCTCCTAACATCCACACCACTCCAACGGGAGGACTTTGGGCCCCGAACAGATTTAACGTGCAACAGCCCCGGCTACACGGCGGGTCTTTGTCGGCCAAGGATCGAACCCGCTACTGAACGAAAATCGCCGGCCGCGAGTCCACGACCTTGACCATTAGGTTACCGCGGCCCCCAATAAGTATAGAATATAAACATGTAAGGAAATAAAGTTAAAAATAACAATAAATTCTTGACAAAAATAGGAATTTATTATTTGTTGAAGATGAAGCTTATTAACGGAAGAACATGAAATCTTCATTTAAAAAAATGTCAAAACAGACCATGCTGCTAAGTTATATGTTAAATGTACTTTTAAGTCGACTGCAAATATATATCTACAATCATTTATAAGTAAACTAAATTTTAACATAAATAAAAGAAGTAAATGCTTGAAGTGATGATTAAAGTTAAAAATTTTTGTGTGAAACAAACAAACAAAGAGTTAAATTAAAAAGTAAAGTAATAAATTTAATGATTTATCGCGGTTTTTAACACTGACATCAAATTTTAAAACAAGTTTAATTTCCCCTGTACGTATGATATCGACTTTCACCTATTCAACTGTAGATTAATTTGAAGAAAGCTATTTGAATGTATAAGATATATTTAAAATTTAATAATTAGAAATATTTTCTTATCTCTTCTTGACTTATCCATAGGATTATATTTAAAACCAGCTAAACATTTAACTTTTTGTGAGAAACAAGGAAATAATCATATGTGCTTCAAATATCATCATTTTCTGAGCAAAAGACGTTCTATTTGAATAAAATGCTGATTTACGATTTGTTTAATGGTGCATACCTACAATAAAAATTTGCAGGTAACTATAACTTACTTGTTAACATCAGCCTGCTTGCTGGTTTGAAAAGCTTGATTCCACCGACGACAATTTATCACGACCACTTTATTTTAAATTATTCTATGCCTGGAAGTCCTCAAGAGGTATAGAAGTTGGGAGAGTTAAGTTCTTATGCAAGTGTGATTCTGGTGACTTAACTATTGTTCAAAATTAAGAGGTACATCTCAAATAGTGTTTAATAGTCAATTATAATATTTAGCTCCAAAAAGAAAATAATTCGAAAAGATTTTGGTTTTGTACTTGTCATTGAAATAAAATGTACATTTAGATGAAAAAAACTGCCAATATTTGAGGTTAAGCAAATTTCTGTGGATGAAAAAAAAAGGGAAATTTCTAGTTCTGATAGTTAATGTCCTAGTTTGAGACAGAAAAAAAAAAGAGTGGAAATGTAAGATTTCAAAATCTATTGCACAACTGTGAAGAGAGAAGCAAAATATTTTGTTATTATAAATGGAAGCCTGTATGACTTCACTGCAGAATGTCCTCGGTTCAAAATCAAGGACGGGCAAAAATTTTAATCTTCGATACTTGATATTTTGTCTTGTTTATATGATTCTTATCGCTGACAATGTTTCAAAATATTTTTACTTAGTATCTTTTTTTTCCTTCTAAAAACATTTATTGATACTATATATTGTGATAACGAACTTGGAAAAAAACGATAGGAAGAATATTGCTTAATTTGAATGAGATACTAATACGAATTCAATAAAATTACGAATGAATTATGCATTTCTGAAGATTCAATTTCCTTATAATTATTTTCATTCAATGCTATAAAAGTTTTGCATCTTTACATTATCATATTCAGAATATTTAAACTAAATGGTAAAATATCAGAGATTTTTAAAATTTTGAGTTGCAGATAATGTTTGTTTGTTTTTACATTAGGAAATTATTGCTAGAGATGTCGCAGTTAATTTTATATTTTCAAAATTTAAAACGCAGAAGTTTGGAGAGGCATTCTGGTTTAAAGATAACATGTAATGTGTAATTATATCTTTTTTTTTTTTTTGATAATTGTAACTGATGTAAGCATGCATATATTGTTATTTAAATTAGTAATAAATTTAAATTAATAATTTTTACTTTATCATGTGCACCTAAATGTGACTCTAATATCAATAAAATATGAATTAAATATAGACATTTATTTCCATAAATTATCAAGAATATAGATTAATTAATTTAATAACATAAAATGTGATGTTCTTATCCTCTCTCTCTCTTTGATAAAATCTGCTTTCAAATATGGAGATAAATGGTTGAAGGGAATTGTTCGGTTCCTTTTAAAATTCAGTTGTCCTCAAATTATCGATTCATACATTAATTTTTATGAAACTGAAACTCGTCAAAGATTTTAAGGTTTTAAATCTATATATATATAAGCGAAATACCACTGACTGACTCATCACGATATCTCTAAGACTATACAACCGATTGACTTGAAATTTGGTACAGTTACTCATTTTGCAATGTAGACGCTCACTAAGAACGGATTTTATGGAATTCTTAACCAAAATGTAGTTATCATCTGTTAATCTTTTCTTACCCATCGGTTATGTCATTTTGGCGACTTTATCGCCAAAAATTACATGAACAACGCCAAACGGAATATATTTTTTTAAATGTATACTGTGTATCGCTACCAATTAAGTTTACTTGCAAGATTTGCGCGTGCGAAATGGAAAAATACCAAATAATTTAATATTGAAGCGCTGATGGATGATTGGCAAGATTTTGGAGAAGAGGCTCTTTTTTTGCAAAATATCACCAAATATCTTCCACCGCCAAGTCGAAGCATTTCAATGACCTTGCATTGTGAATTTTAAAAAGCTATACTATGGTAACCCCAGCTAATTTCGCTCGCCAGCTGATTTCGGTTTTGCTGAGCAAACGATAATTTTTTATTGTTGTGGAACCTAGACGTATGTTTTAAATTTATGAGAAAAGTATTTTATTATTAATAAGGATTGATAAACTACATTTGTAAATCTAAACGCAATCTAACGAAGATATTAAAGTTGGCTTTTAACAAATGAATAATAACGGTATGTTATTCATGTCATTAATAAAAAAAAATAAGTAGCTATCAAAATATTTATTTTGATGTACGTATTAATTGTAACCTAATGTAAATATCATGCAAAAGTTTTGTTTCTGTATTTTGGTAATTTTTAGTTTTTGTTTTCTAGGAAATAAACATTTTTCATTTTTTAAAATGGCTGGATATTTTATTGTTTTCAGAATACAGAACTATTTTTTATGCTATGATTTTTAAGAGCTATTCTGTCTATTCAATTGCAGTTCCAGATATGCTGCTACCGTAAGAGTTATCCTCTTGCAAAAAGGATCACGTAATAATTTTTTTTGCTAAAATTTTTTATTATACTTCATTTTTTGTTAGTATTTTTTGTTGAATTTTAAAATAATTTGATTTAAAAAAGTTAATTTCGGTTATATTTTTTAACTTGAAAAGTATTTCATTGTAGGTTAATAAAAATTGATTTTTCATATTTACTTTTCAGTTATAGTTCTTAATAATGGATGTTGAATATATTTGGATCGATGGAATACCTACTCCTTTCAAAGTTTTTAAATTCTTGGTGACGGAGCATGTTTATTTTCGTCTCTGTCTTTGCTGGTGTTCGGTGACATATCGATGGCGTATAAAATGAGAAATATTATTGTTTCTCACGTGTTTGACAACTGGGTTTGGTTTAAATGCTACACTCAAATGCTATCTGGCGCCCCTTATAATACTAACGATTTATATTTTACCGAAATGTGTAAACCAAACACGTATGGATCTATTTGCTAAATTATGGCGGCGGCAGAGCTATTTCCCTATCAGTTCGAAGTTTATCAAGGTGGCTGCCTTATAGCTTCTGTTGGGGAAACAATTCAGGGGGAAAAAATATTACGTTTTACGGGAAACTGTAATAGTGGTCATTTTGATGTTTTATTTAAATAGTTGGATTAACAAATAGAAGTAAAGTTAATCCTGGTTATGATAATGTGAAACAAAATGAAGAAAATGTGTCATCTTTAGTGTTTCAGCCTCAAGAAAATGTGTCTGTGTTAGTTTCAAAGACTCAATCAATATCTAACATTGATTTTTCAAGTTCAAGTGAATCAATTATTAATGATGTAATATCTCTTCAACTAAATAAAGGTAAAAAAAAAAGAAGAAAAAGATTCACAAATTCAATTAGATATAAACAAGTAAGACAAGCTGCTACAAAATATACTCAAAGTCATCCTGAAGAACATAGAGCAGCTGTAAGAAAATACTTTTCTAATACCCCCCACGTGAATCAGGCAGCTGTAATTAAATACAATGAAAAAAGATCTAAAGTTAAATTAGCGCCATGGACTTCCAAAAATTTGTCTGGTTTTAAATATGAAATATATATTGACTATTCAAATGATAAAATTGTCAGTATCGGAAAACGTTTGCCCTGTTCAAGGTGCCGTGCTTTAAAAGGATAGAAGAACCTCCAGGAATGTGCTGGAGTGGTGGTCAAGTCCTCCTTCCTGTTATTAGATCCTTCCCTGAACCTTTGAATAGTCTTCTTAGCCATAAGGATCAGCTTTCAGAACATTTTCTTTCTACAATTCGTAAGTATAATGGATGTTTTCAGATGACGTCATTCGGAGCAAAATAATTGAAGGAAGGAAATTTTATGCCAACATTTAAAGTCCAGTTGCAGGTATACCACAGGATAGGTAGCCTATTGGCTGAGCCTCCTCAACAACCTTCTTTTCTTCTACTTTCTCTGTGATGATGAACGTGAAAGAAACATTCATTGTGGTATTTTCCCAGGTGTTAAGCCAGAATTAGCCAATTACAAAAGGAGCTACATGAACATAACAGGTATATTCACGATTTCAAAGCTGCTGTTGATTCAGTTCCTAAAGACCAAAAGGAGTTCAAGGTTATAATTAATGCCGATAAAAAACCATCTAGAGAACACAAAGGTCGTTTCAATGCTCCAATTTTCTTGATATTTTATGTATAGGTTCCAAAATATAATATTATCGTCTGCCCAGCGAAGCGGGCGGGTATCAGCTAGTGATCATATATGGACGCACCGTTTTGGGAAATAGTTTTATAATTTATTTCAATGATTCAAACGTAATATTTTTTTGTTTTTTGTTTTCATTCAGGGAATGATCAACGATATCGTTTGCATTACCCAGACAGAATAATTAATTTTAAATTTAATTGCTATGATAATCGTTTCAAGTTTATTTTTGTTTTTCCCTTCTAGACTTTACGACATCAGTTGGTTTCGAAAGACTCATTCTCTTGACACACCCTCCTGCTGTTACAATGCCCTAAAATTATCTTGTTCTCGCAATACTTTCGAATTAGTGCATTCAGAGGAAGATTCAAGGGTACGTTAAGCTTGCCGACAGGAGATTAGGCCACCTACTAACCTATTAAATGTAGTCAAGTATCAAATGTAGCGCCCTTGATTTTAAGATGGCAAAAGATAAAAGGTTTAAAGCGCAGAAAAGTGCGAATAGTGTTGTGACATCGATAAATTGTGTCTATTATCAATACCTTATTTATCCTTCAGTTGAAAAGGAACATTTGAATTTATTTGAATTTTAAATTTTAGTTCTAGTCGGTCACACTTTTGTTTAATAATAATATAAGCAGACTTATGTTCTTATTTTAATTAATAATAATTCGCGCGTGCTCGACGATCAATGAATCCACCTGAAAAAATGAATAATTTTTAAGTCTAAACAACATAATTTTATTCTAAAACGTGCCAAAATGTTTAGAAATTCAGCAACTAAAACAATTACTCTCTCTCTTAATTTTGAGACAGTAAATATTACCACCCAATCTTAAGACATATGGTCATTCTTGAAGTAATTAAATTTCTCTTGAGTTTTCTTTTCCTATATGTATTTATAGACCTTAGTATAAAAGTAATTTAATGAAGTGTATTATTGAGACTAATTTTGAATAATGACATTAAATATTTTTGTGACTTAAATTCTCTCAATTAAGTCAGCTTAATTTCTGATTCAACCCACTTCTTATTGTGGTTAAAATGAATAGTCTGTTAAAATATTTGATTGCATTCACTTGATTCTTCTTTTGTCGTTTGTCAAAATTTAACTATGAATTGGTATACAGAAAGACTACAGTTTTTTTGGTGATAAACTCCTGCACTTTTACTTGTACTTTAGTATAAGATGAATTAAATAGGGTTAAAACTACATATTGGGCTGCTATTTGAATGATCGTTTGGTTTTATAAGATACAGAGCAACGGAGGATATATTATCCCCATGGGTTAATATTAACGTATATTTTTACTCTGCTTCACGATCATATGACGAATTGATTGATTGTTTCTTAATGTCACACTTATAAGCAGCAAGAAGGTTATTGGCGTAGTACCTCGTAAATTCGAACCTCGGAAAAGTGACCAGGATGACATCCGAGCTGGCACCTCCCTCTCCAATCTTTCATTCCACGCCAATGGGAGGATGTGAAGCCTGGACAGATTCAACGTGAATGAGCCCTTCTACACAACGGATCTTTAGTGGAATTAGAACCCGAATACAAGACTAGAAGAAAACAATGCCGACCGCGTGATGGAGATCATGACCATTGGGCAAACAATGCCACTGGTCATATAATGAAGACAACTTTTAATTGATCGATTTATTGATTAGTTACATAGCTCTTTGAAGCAACAAGAGTGCTCTTGTCGATGGACTTCCTTTTTAATTCCTTTTTTACTTGCAGGAATTTAGGCTATTAATTTCTGATGTGTATAGAAAAGAAAGAAGAGAATGCATTACATATTTCTATACTTTTGGATCGTTTTATTAACATACATGTTTAAACAAGCATTATAAATTTTGATCTAAAAATCTGTCATTTCTTTTTTCGTAGTTACATTTAATTGCATTCTAAGTATGCTTCATGAAAGACTAAATTTTAAGCGGAATATAAAAAAAAAATGTTTATTCATTATGCAAATACGTTTTACACATTAAAATAATATGAGAGCCTTTAGATTTTATTATAAGTTTAGATTTTATTAATTTATTTATATTTATTAGGATTACTGATTTTATATACGCATTCTAAATAAAATAGATAATGTAGCTTACGTGACGTAATGAAGGAAAAAGAAAACAAACCGAGAGTACTAAATTGATAAGAATCTATCTTCCTCGTTTCTTAACCCATTCTTCAAAACTATATGAATGCGTGAAGAATTTTCACGACACTTCTCAATAGCCTCTAAAGGATTCGAATAAACAACAAAACAAAGTTATCGATAAGATAAAGTGGAGCTGAAAGACAATAAAAAGTCAAATCCGTACATGATAAGATATCCTTCAGAAAATGAGACCATGTGCAATTTCACGTTTGTTAACTTTGCAAATCATTTGCCTTTATTAAAATATCTATAATTTTTATGTATCATGGTCTAAAATTTTACAAAAAGCATTTACTAAAAATATGAATATTGCGTATAATCCTGTAAAACATAAATTCCATAAAACACCATTTAAAATATATCATGAAATTCGAAAAGCTTGACAAATATTCGAATTTTGAAAGTTGTAACAGTAGAAATATATCTATATATACAGAATATATACAAGCTTAATAATCTATATATACAAGCTTATAATACAATATACACTCGCTCAATAATTCTTCTATGTTTAAAAGACAAACTATATTAAAACATTCTTATTGACAATATTATACACAAACATTATTATTATAATGAGAAGTTCTAGTTTAGAAGCAATTATGCCACGAGTTAAATATTTAGTCGGAACAAAAACTATGATCTATTACATGTTTTTCCAATCCATTATGTGTAGACCCAATAATGGATGCTCGGAGTAAAAGAACGATGTGTTGATCCCAAAATACCTAAAAATAAGCGAACTCAAAATAGACTCGTTTCTTAAAGTTTTTTTTTTTCAATGTTTGACAACACAAGAGAGGAAGGTATTATCGTCGGAGGAATAAACTGCTTAAGAAACAGTGGAAATTGTTTTTCAACAGTAACAACAAAAATTTTCAAAAGATAAGTTGTGCCTTAACTAAGTATGCTAATTACGAAAATAGAAATCTTATTTAAGTATTAATTTACTGTACATGAATGTACGAAATGATGTAATTTAAAATAAATACGTTTTTATATCTGTGTTGAGTGTTGGTATAAATAGCAAACTACAGTTTGAAGTAATAATTATTATACCATATATAATTTGAAAGAAAACTATCACCGAACAACTTTATGAGATGGAAAAACTAATTAAAAAAATAAATAGCGGCTTATATATAATTAGTTGGTCAGACTATTGGTTTCGAATTAATGTTGTTCTAAAGAACTGTTGGTGACACACCTTTCAATTGGGATCACTGTTAAGTGACGAGTATAGCACTTGAGTTTCCAGAAATATATATATATATATATATATATATATATATATATATATATTTCTGAAGTAATAAATATATTTCTTGAAACGAGATTTTTACATAACCAATTTATTAGTTGTAAGAATTAGAACATAAGTATTATTTTTTAATTGTTTCTTTATATCTAACAAGGAGAGGTGACTTAAAGTAACTTGTGAAAATAGCGATTGTAGGAATGTTTGCATCTGTAAAGTTTTTTGTCTTATGGAATCTTGGAACTGTACCATTTTTAAGTGGTATCCTTTATTTGGTGAGGAAAATTACATAGGAGAAAGCACAGGTCATTTTTAAACTACATAAAATATAAAATAAAATATTTCACACTAATGTCTAACGAATATCATGAGTAGGACTAATGAATCTCTCATGAGTATGGTAATGAGTCTTATAAGTCCTTACATATATATATATATATATATATATATATATATATATATATATATACACATATATATATAAATTCACACACACACACACACACACACACATATATATATATATATATAAACGTATAAATATTTGTAATTAACAGTTTATCCACAGATAGAATATGAGTTGTGAGATACGCAAGAAGCTTTTGCAACTGACGCATATTTCATACAAGTATACCTCATGTTTACTGATAAAATTTCATCCTGTCGATGAGAACATGAAATGTTTGATAAGAACGATGAGATTTTTCATGCGACACTTCATATTTATTGCGGACATTTCGTCTTAGGAATGGCATCATTTTATGAGCCGAACATTCTATTTATGTAGATTTAAAAATGATTAAGAAGAACAGAAACCTTTTAGGTATTGAATAATAAGCAACCAGATCATTGAAAAATGCACAGAGAAATCTCATATCTTCAAGATCTTAATCTAATCTGCTAGCAACCCGTGGTATTAAGGACATATAGATATCACAAAAATTTACTTCTTCGACTAAACCAGTTATCACCGTCAAACTATCTCGTTGACGTTAGCTTCAAATCGAATTTATCAGTTTAACCTCATTGGAGATCAGAATAGATTAAAAGATGACAGACAACATGATCCGTATTTGAAAAAGGTAAAAACAAGTCAGAATAAAATAGCAGGCATTATAATATATTTTAAAAATATTTATATCTATTTGATGAATTGAACGTATAAAATATTTATTTCACATGGGTATAAATTATTTGCATATTAAAAAGGCTACCAAATAAATGAATATATATATATATATTCAAAGTATCTTTTGTGGATCTTTTCCACTGATTCATAATGTAAGCATTACCGTTATAATTTGTTAGAAAAATTTTCATGATGAAAGCACTCTTACTCATTACGTTCAGTTCTATTTTGTACCCTCTTCAAATCGTTTGCGTAGATCTAAGGGTGCCATATTTTGAAGTATGTTGTTCTATGCTGTATACCACGCGAGGAGAATATCGGTTCCAACTAGACTTAACGTGTAGCTGTTCCCATTTTCCCGAACTATGATCTTCAAACGAAACGAGTCTCAAACTATTTAATCGCATTTTGTCGCCTTTGCACCCCAAAAGCATACAGTATATCCCATTAAATGTTCTTATCAGAATTTTGAGAAGAAATTAAAATATTTCGTATGTGTTATAATAACAACGTTAAATTAATATATTAGTTTTAATGTTATAAAACAACAAAGATAAATTTCTTTTGAAAGTTATAATTACTCTCTTTGCTACACTCCTGATTGTTAAGATCAACAAAGACATTTAGAGTGTTTTTATTGTGAAAAAAGTCTTAGCGTAAACTCATAAGAGTTATTGAAATTTTTAAGAGAAATAAAAATTTGAAAGAGAGACAAAGAGGGAGTAAAATTCAGTCTAATTATAAATGTTTTCTAAGAAATTAAAACTAAATACTACCCAAATTTGAAATCATGTAAGCAAATTATGTCTCAAACAGGAGCTGAGAATTTATTTTGAAATCAGAAAAATAAATTGTAAAAAATTCTTTTATTACTTCGAATAAATCTGGAAGCTTTATGAAGATATAATAGTGCAAACATTCATTCGTTTAAGAAGAAATTTTATAGAAAATAATTTTTTTTCAAGTAATTTTTTTTTTCAAATTCACAGTTGTAGTGATGAATTCTAGACAACATTTTTAAAATAAACTGTTTTAATAAATAATCGAATATCTGTCCAGTATATTTCCGACATTAAAATTCATGATATAAGTTCAGAGAGAACATTTTGGAGAAAATAAAATATAAACACAAAATATTTTCATATATTGACTTTTACAATAAACGTGGTTAAATGAGGGGAAAAAACATTTGGGTTGTATTATTTGTACATAAATTTGAATCTTGTTTCCATAATTTACAGATCTTTAAAAATGCATATGACGTGTTCCTGAATTTAAAAGTAATATTTCATAATGAAAAAATCTATGTCATAAATGTAAGTCATGTTTTTCCCGTAAGTTGATGCCTAGACAAAGTCTGTGTGGTTTTTATAACATAACTAACAGAAGAAAATGAGTATTATTATACATAACTGGAATTTTAGCCTTTTTTGTGAGTTTGTGGTAACCTATTTTAAAGTCAAGAGCTACTTGAGACCCACGAATGGTTGTTTTTGAATCACTATTTCATTAAAGTCCTTTGTAAGGAGAAACGAGAGATACTATTTTCTCTGTCAAATCCATTCGAGTTTCAAAATTTTCTCGTGACATGATAAGGTAGGTATAGGAGATTAAGATATCAGTTCAAATACTATCATTAAAATGTAATCATAATTCAAATCTACGAGGTATTTCACCAATATTCGTTGTATAAGGCAATTTTGATATTTATACAAAAAACGTTATTTTCTGTTTTAATTATAGAAAGTGAATTGTTCCACTTTAATTTTCTCTTTTCCATATCCTTATTGGATAAGAAATTCATATATTTATACAAAAAAGGATTACTTTCTGTTTTAAATAAAGAAGGTGAACTGGACCACTTCAAATTTCTCTTTTGTATATGCTTTTTGAATAGGAATTGTTTTTTTTGGGGGTGGGGGTGGGGGGTGGAATAAGCTAAAGGATAAGAAAGGATTTATCCTTAAACTGCTTATACGAAATATTTAATTTTTACTTTTATCAGATTCGTACACTACGAACTGAAATGTTCCGGTGTAATAAAAATATTTTTTCGTCTGTGAATGAAGATAAACGATCTTGACTAAAAATACTCTATGTGGCTCCTGGCCAGATTCCCGAAAGGAAACAGAGTTGGTGTAATTGGTCTCAATCTCCAAATCGTAATTTTTTATTTATTTATTTTTAGAAGCAGTTTACTACAAACTTTAAAAGTGGCAAAAAGTTCATTCAGTTATTTACGAGAGTATAATTACAATATATTTTCAAGTTTAAATAACATGAAATCTAATAAAAAATACATGGAACTCTGAGTGTTCTAGCTTTTTCAGTTTATATTATTTGAAAAGAAAGAAGTAAAAGAGTGTTCTTAATTTGGTTGGTCATGTTTCCTCATTTCATCTAATAATTTAATACATTTTGTAATGTTTTATGATTTTTCTTAAAAAAATCTAACCTTTCATTTCTTGGAAGACAACGTTTTTGGAAACCTCGCAATAGATAGATGCTCAACATTTGAGTGAAACAAGGAAGAAATGAAAAAAAAAAAAAAAAAAATACTTGTATCTAAGCCAAATGTTTCAAAAAGTAACGAATTCTTTACGCTATTGAATTTATCATCAGTAGAAAGAGCAAAAAATTTAAAATTCTCTTAAAAAATGAAAATTTAATTTCACTCTATTACCATTTTATTTATGCTATCTTTATGATAATTAACACACAGAAGATTTCTTAGCCTTTCTAATTTATATCTTCTTAGTCTATATATGATACTTTAAGTAATTTTAAGTCAGATGTTTTCTTATAACTTCATAATAAATTACATCATTTTCGATACACTGAAAATTATCTAATATTTCATATATATATATATATATATATATATATATATATATATATATATATAAAAAAAATTCAAGGGTAACAAAAATTAGAAGATTTATTTTTAATCATATTAATACTAAAAAATACTGATCCCGTTAAATTGTTAATAAAAAGCATAAAAAAGAAAATATTAACGAGGAACATAAACATATAATTACTGGAGCTTCAAACACAGGCAGTTTTGTGATTGATTGTATATTAATATCGCACTTAGAAGCAAACACGAGGGCTATTAGCGACGGACGACGCAATTTAAAACCTCTGTCAATTTTTTGACGAAGACGATATATGAGCTGGCACCTCCCTCGCCGAATTTCCCCACCACACCCTAAGAGAGGACGTGGAGCCTCCAGAGATTTAACAAGCATCGGTCTTGCTGTTTACCTGCCCGTCTTTAGAGGCATGAGAATTCCAACCACAACTCGACGAAACAACGCAAGCCGCGAGTTCATAATTATAACCATTACTTTACCACGGCCATCCTTTTTACGGTCATTTTCGTTTATTTGGTTTCGAGATATTAGATTTCAACTTTCTTATCTTTTTGAAGATTCAAAATCAGTACTTGATTTTTTCGAGTTGGAGAGATTAATTAGAAAACTATTTGATTTTGCAATTTTTAGTTTTCTAAATTTGTATGTTTATATGGTTAGTTATTCGCATTGTTTAAGTAAGGGTTTATATATATATATATATATCAATAAAAATTTTTTTACTATAGTTTAACTTTTTATAAAGGTTGGCGGATTCCTTAAAAAAAGAGATGGATGATTTCGGTTCTGTTAAAAAATATGATGAATGGAGTATGGTGTTAATTAGAGGTAATATATGCATGATATTTATAGTAAGGGTGGTGATGGAAATACTTGCAACTATGATCTAAGATATAAGCTATCTAAAGTAGATTTAATCTCTGAATAAATATTAATTAAACAAGCTTGTATGAATCCTAAAACAAGGATATTCTTCAATATTAATATAAATGTTAATACGATTAGAATAATATTTATTTTTATAATAATTATAATGATAATAGGGAAAAGAGTGCTTAAAGATTAGATTATAGTTTTAATTTTAAAACTGTTTATTTTAATTACAATATTTATAATAAGAAGAGGTGTAACATTTGGAAAATGATTAATAAAATGAACAACTTAATATTAATTATAAATTTATTTTTAGAAAAAATTATAACTATGTTTGCTTGCTTAAATGTTAAATATATGAATGTAAATATACTGATCAAACCTGTAATAATAATAATAATAATAATGTATATATACTTAATACACTGTTATGATTTCGAATTCTTTTTAATTTCCTGGGTACAGATAATCTTATGAAGTTTCTATTAATTATTTTAAGCAATATGTATATATTTTAAAATGAAGTTATCTTTTATAAAAAAAAAATTCGTTCTTAAGTAAATCTTGTTCTTAAAGGAAATTACATTAAATTTAACTATAAAAAATACAAACAGATTAAAGAAATACCACATGGGAGACCAACTAACAATAGTATACCCTATGTATATTTACATTTTTAATAACAAACTATATATATAAAATTAATTTTATTATTTATAGATATATTCCTGATATTTTAATAATATTTGATTATAATAAGAGTTCTGAAAATAGCCTTATTTATTCATTTTATCTTACATATTTAAATTTAATTCCAACAAATATCAATACAAAAATCTAAACATTCAGAAATAAAACTGAAAAGTAAAGATAAAAATAATTACTGTAATATATATGATAAGAGAAAATAATTAATTAATCATTTCAAGTTAATAAAGTTCCACTTTGTAAAAGAATAGAAATACATTAATATTTTTCTCTCTATATATATATCCTGTTCTACGCAACAATAGCTTCGTTGTAAAAATGTGAGGCAAATTTTTAACTTTAAGAAATTTTACAACTGCTACAAAAAATATGAATATTTGTTAATTTTTTAAAACAAATTTAAATCTAGATAAATGTATTAATAATTATTTTTTGTCTAATATGGTTGAATTATGTTAAACATTCTAATGATATTTCAATTTTAATATAATTTAGATTTCGAGATAAGCTTCTTTTTAAAAAAACTGATTTCAATTTAATATTTCTTAAATCAATCAATAGATGGTGATGATAATTATATAATAAATGATTATTTTATATTATTTTTGCTTTAAGTTTAAATTTAAAATTATTTTTTTAATTTAATTTTATTTATTTATTTTTTTTTGATTTTTTAATTGTTTTAATGCTTTCTTTTATTATAATGAAACGTAGTCATATTTCTCCTGTATGCCAAAAATAAGCCAAAAAGCGCGATTTTAGAAAGGATATGATTTGATTACTTGTACTGTTGTAAGAGAATGATCTTAATTATATTAAAAATTTATATTCTTAAGAATTTTGAAATTGCGAATATTTGCTAAGTAAAGGTTTTTTTTTTAAATAAGTAATGTTAAAATTAGGGTTTTTCTTTTTAATTGGAATTATTCTTTTGGTTTGAAGTTTAGGATTTGTTATTATGTTCTTGATATTAACCCTTTTGCTGTAAAGTAATCTTTTGCGCGGGATAGTATGGATCCTAAAACCACGTATTTCTATTCAAAGTCACAAAAAGCATTATAATTATTTCATTTCCGTTTTTGACTTACTTTATCATCTTATTTGGCTGTCGCGTGATCTTTACAATAAATAAGTAATTCTTTATTTGCTAATATATATCGATTCATTTTAACTTATATGCTTTACTTTGCACACACACACACACTTAAAATATTAATTTAAACATATAAAAATAATTTATTAAATTAATTAATAATATTATATAAGAAAATATTAAAACAGAGTAAAAAATAATAGTTACTCAGAGAAAGCATGCATGAGTAATTTCTTATAAATGATGGAAAAATTAATTAGAAAGGAAACATTCAAGTTATCTTTGTGTTTCACATAAACACAAGAGAAATAGTAAGACATTACACGACAAAAGAGTAAGTAAGAGACAAATTTACTTTCAAAATAGTAAACCAGTAAGTGATGGTGAGAGAAAAATAAACGCATGAAAAATTGTACCAACCGAAGCTTGGAAAATCAACAAAAAAATAAAAAGAATAGCCATAAAGAAAACTAAATGTAAAATTTTATATTTTGAATTTGGCTTAGGACAGATTTGCTGGATTAAACATATTTTATTGGCCCAAACTATCCCAAGCAAAAAATTGTTATAAAAAGAAATGGTAAAACCATAGTTTCAAAATATCAAAGGCACAAAAAAGAAGAAATGTAAGTAAAATAAGTATGCAGACAAAAAGATATGTAAAAGATATATCTCTTGGGGGGTGGGGAAGTTCAACATAAATAATTAAGCATCAGATGAAAAAAAGATTTAAAAAACCTTACTAGAGAAGCGTACAATAGAGAAAGAAATTAACAATAAGGTCCTACCAAATGAAACAGCACAGAACACCTATTAAAATACCATATAAATCTGTGTTTGGATGCAGATAAATTTTTCTTCCGTTTTCTGAATTTGAGTTTATTAATCAAATACTTAAAACGCAACTGAATATATTAACGTTTGATTATAATTTTTATAGAATTGTCATTCCATTTGAAGGAAAATAAACATAACCTGTATGATAAAAATTTTTCTTTTTCGTTCTGATTATTTCCATTTTTCGAAAATCTTGAAATTATTTGATAACCAAGCATTTTACTCAAATAATTTATGCTACCAGTTTGATAAATCAAATTTATTAAGCAAAAAAAAATGTCTAATATTAAATGTAACTATGACCAGACTTCTATGAGACAAGAACTGAAAAAAATGTATTTAAAAATCCCCCCTTTTTTCAACTTATGAATCCAACTCCTTTTCGACTCTTTACCAATTCAACTCACACCGATGCTGCTGCATATGAAACATAATAAATTACAATGCATGACCTCTGCAATACATGTCAAGGTCATTTTCGAGCAATTTCGATGAGCTAACAAATATGACGAAAGGCAGAGGTGTTTAAAACCACAATGAAATTAGGATTACACATTGGAAATAATTAATCACGAGATAAAGTGAAATTCTAGCTACTTCATTTCTTCTCTCGAGATCATAAACATAAATCTACTTCTTAAGTTAATTTTCATAAATTTTCCCACTCAGTATTTAAATTCCCTTAATGCTGGTATGCTACAATGAATAATCTGAAACTAATTTATCAAATATCAACTAAATTAAATTCTAACTTAGGAAAATTTTCTTATGTGGCTTATATATGGCTTACAAACTACATTTCTTTATTGTTTTACTGAGTTGTATATGAAAATATTTTGTTATGCTGTCTTTTGTGTACCTCTTAAGCAGATAGAGATTTTTTTTTTTAATTTTAGCTTTCGTGTAACGAGCTTAAATTCTTTTTTTCAGAGTTTCCTGAGGTATTTTATCTTTACTCAAAAACAACAATCAACATGCCGATGGATTTGGAAATGCTTTTATCTGCCACAAGATCTCCACTTTTTTCTTACACACCATTCGCGGATGATCACTTTTCGCTAACTAATGGCTATGGTGAAAACGATTACAGTCCTAGACTATCTCTCCCCAGAAATCATTTCTTAGTTGGTGAAAAGTCTCGCCGCTTCGGAATCATCCAGAATAGGTCCATTTTTCCGTCTTATAATATTGGAGGAGATTTGAAAGAAACGAAAAAGAAAACTTCCACCTCGGAAGATATACCAGATGGTACTCGGAAAAAAAAGGTAAGCTTTGCTGATGATAAAGGCTTAGATCTTGTCGAAGTTAGGGAAATTCCTGATGTCCCAAAATGGACTAATGAAGTTCTTAGCCTTTTGATTGGTGGCTCTCAAAAGATTGAAACCAATGAGAAAGTATGGAAATTTTCTTCCGAGCATCCACCTCGGGAAGATTCGAAGCTTCTGGAACTACTGAAACAAAACAGCGTTGTTTTAGAATCGGTGAATATCAAGAAAGGTCTTAGCAGTGTACTAAATGGAACGATTAAAGTCAGGAATTTAGCTTTCGAAAAACATGTCTTCACCCGAATAACATATGACAGGTGGATGTCATATGCTGATATTAAAGCAGAGTTCATGAAACCAAAAGAAACAAATTCTACAAAACAACACCAATATGATACATTCTTTTTCAGCACAGAAATTCCTGCTTCGGCAATGAGGTTCGGAGTTATTGAATTTTGTGCATGCTTTCGGTGCGATGGTAATGAATATTGGGATAATAATGGAGGTATAAACTATCGACTAACTGCTGAATTAGCTACAGAAAACTCAGAATCGTTTGATGATTCTGACAAACAATCTGATGATAAGATTACGTTATCTTTCACTGAAAACATCGAAAGGTTTTCAGAAATAGATGCGTGGAGCAATTTTATGTATAACCAACCTTATTGGTAACAGTGTTTGATGATTGAATATAGATTTCTGAACACCAAAAACTATTTAAGTACGGAAAATTCAGAATCGCTTAATGATTCTGGAAAACAATCTAACGATGAGATTACAATATCTTTCACTGAAAACATCGAAAAGTTTTCTGAAATAACGTGTGGAGAAATGTTATATATGACCAACAAAGTTGGTAACTAGTATTTGATGGCTTAATATAGAATTTCGAACAACAAGTATTATTGATGCTCAAAAAGTATGTTCTAGAATATACATACAATTGCTCCAGATTGCCGCTATACGAAAGTTTTCTGCGCTGTATATTTCGTACCTGTTTCATTTGAGCTAAATAAACTATATGTGTGACATTTTTTTTTGTATAAAAATATTTACTGCTTTGTTAAGATAAAAAGTATATAAAATGATTTTATGCTGTAAATAAACTCATGAAATAAAAGAATATGCTTTACATGTTATATAATGTGAAGCTTATCCAACTCGGATGCTTCAATAACAGCAGTAAAAATGTATAGTTGTATATGCTATTTTAGACATATTTTATGTGATAAAATAAATATATCAATCATTTGTATGTTTTTAAACGTGTTTTTCACCTCTAATTGTTTTAAAAGTGTATTTCAATACCAGATCATGTATTTAATTTGAAGATTTTTCCTATGTTTGTGCTTTTATTGTTACAATTTACTATTTAATGGTTGGATATGCAGAGTATTACTGCTTAAATACTTTGTTAAGTTTATGCAACTTTAGATTTGTTTTTAAACAGTTTTTTTTTATAATAAATGTTGCTTATTTATACTGAATCATCTTTCCTTATTTGTTAAAAATAACTTTCTTTAAACCTCATAATTTAATTTTTTTCAAGTAAATATTTTTTATCGCAACTTTTTTACAAAAAGGATGCTCTATTTGAATTTATAACCTATAAAATTGGTCATTGGTGACATAACTTGTAATTTTAAACCAGGATTATATAATAAGGTTAACAATTGAATTGCTACCCTGTTTGAAAAAGAAACACTCATTGACTTCAACATATCACTCGTAATTAACAATGTTTTCTATTTAGCAATAATCATATTTATATTAAACAGTATATAATTCTGAACTAGAAGTTACCTTGTGGCTATTGGCGACGGATCTTGTAATTTTAAACCATAGTCAAATGACAAGGTTGATATTTAAGCAAGTATTTCCCTCAGATGTTGTAAACAGTAACCTCGCATAATCATTTTGTTTCAGAATATTGGAGCTTGATAGTCCCTCTGTATTTTTACAGTAAATTTATAGAGATAACAATTAAGTTGATGTGTGCGGAGAGGAGTGGAGTTCCTCCGATGAACTTCAATTCCTGATTTGCATATACCAATAATGTTTAATTTGCTAAATCTATTCGAATAAATGAAATATTCCTTATTTACAATCAAAGATGGTCATTTCAAAACGCATCAAAATTTATAATTTTGAATAAAAAAATTGAGATATTCAATTTTAAAAATTAAATTTACTTATTTAAATTAAAAATTGGATAGAACAATTATAATAAATAATGTTATTTTAATCTCCTCCTACTAGAAATAAAAATAACTTTTACTAAGCATGTTATGAATAATTATTAGTAAGTATGTTACGAATTTTATCTTATTTAGCTCAAATTTCCCCTCATGCAGGGTTAAAAGAGAACTGTCATTTGGATAAAATAACTTTGATAAAATATCTGCAGAATGAAAAGTTTGCGAAATCTGTTAAAATTATCCAGTATATCAAACACGAGCAAGCCACGTGAAGGCATTCTTTTATTCATCGAACTTTTTTTCCAAGTTAATCAGATTATTTTCTTAAATATATTTTATAGTACACGCAAGTACAATCACAATAAGCGAAAACGATATTTTATCTTTAGTTGTCTGATCTACGGTCTACTTTTGAAATTTCATATCAAATTATTTTTTTTATTCCTTACAACAACAAACATACTACCTTTTAGAGGTCAAGTATGAATTGAGCAAGCAAATTTTACGAGGTACTTTAAATTCACGACAGCTGCTCACGCCACTGCATGTCATTCCTTATCACACTCCGTTTATCTTCAAGAAGTACTCTTAAAATAATTGAATAAAATTTACGTATTACGCCACTTTCCGTCTAGGTATTCAAATTTTTGAGATCCACTACATAAATTTCTATTGAACAGTTACCACTTTCTAGAACAATTACAAAGATACAATACCACTACTTTTCATGTTTTTACAGCCTTTTTTTCAAAGTTTCTCTTAATTTATTTATATACCAGAAAGAACATCGTCGTTTTCTCAGTCATTTCTTAAATTATAGATTTTTTACATAGATCATTAAATCACGAGTATAACGGCTAAGGTATCACCCGGAAACCGCAGCTGATTTAGAGGTTGTGAATTATATCGTCGTTGTTCTTTAATTAGAGCTATTTTAGAAGTGGACTAAGATGTGTGCCTTGATCAAAGGTTCTTCTTATTCGGAGTTTTGTCTTCAAAATTATTGTTGTTTTTTCCTTGCGCAACTCATACGTATGTAGTTGTGTTTGAAAATTTTGTGATGTTTGCTCTTGCGTTTTTATTACATCATTTTATATGACTATGCTCTATCGATCATAATTTTTCCAGTGAACCCAATTTATATCTAAGTTTCTATAAATAGATTACAAAATGAAGTGAACTGCATATTCTAGATTTGCTGTATAACTTTCCTCTCAAAATCAGCCGAGAGAGAAAAACAACAAGAGATATATTTTTAGCTGAGTTAGTCCATGTGTAGGATATATTACAATTCAGTTACACAACTCTGACGGTGATAGTGATATTCCAATTTTGGATTTAGGGTTAGGTATTAATATAATGGATAGTTGCAGCTTGCTTGCCCACTTCCAGTTAGATGTCTTCTATTTCCCTCAATTACAAGTATATATAGCTTTGTTTTCTTTCTCAAGCTAAGAAGTGCTTTGAACGATTGATGAAAAATTTATTTTTTATTTTAATCTAACTCTGCTTGTAGACATTTAGAAATTATAACGATACGATATTCGCGTTAATAGATTAATTACCTTGGGGTCGCCTTTTAATTCAATTTTACCAAAAATTAAAATCTCAACGCTATCAAATGAAATGTGATTTGACAAATTAATTTGACTAAAGAAGAGTAAAAAGTTGACAGTAAACAAGTGATACAAGTAGTATGTAGCATGAGTGAGAAAGAATTGAATTGTGAGCAGAATATTCTTGTGAGTGTATAAAACGTAATTTAATATTGCAAGAATAAATATCCGACTCAGCTTGGTTAAAGCTTAAGGTACCGAGTATCCATGTTAGCTTGATATTTCATATCTTAATAAAAGTTGTAGGTAAAGACGTTGAGGGATCGTGAATTGGTGGAGCGCATTTCCCTTAAATAGGATATATAAATATATGCTTTAACCCTTTCACTACCGGAGGGAGGAAAAAGAAGTACTTCTCTGGGCCCGCGGCTTCTTACAGAGGAGTGTCACTCTGTGCCCAGACAATTTTAGATACTAAGCCTAATTCGTGAAAAAAATTCCTCTAAAATCAGTTATTCATTAAATTGATTCTTATGTACAACACATTGTAAATTGCAGCTATTAATGTTGATTTGTTCGGTTTCAGGAAGTCGTAGATTGAAGTAACCCACCGTATCGTTAAGTTTCAATTATTACTAAAAATAATCAAGACAGAAGCTAAATTCTTATTTATTATTCTTAAAACTTTCTAGATAGTCGCCTACTTGAGTTATACATTTCTCCCAGCATTACTTGACTTTTCGAAGGCCACCATTGTAGAACTCTGCAGATTGAACTTTTTCTTCTTCATACTGCAGATTACTTAAATCAATATTAATATCTATAAATTACATCTGTGTGTGAGGATCAGTTAATATCCAGAATAAATTTTATCCAGATATCTCGGTTATTTCTTTGTAATATTTAAGACTTTATAAAACCTCCTCGTATTAACGCAAAAGTTGTTACATTTATCTATCAAAACTGTCCATGGCTTTTTAAAATGAATAAAATGCTTTTTGTAAGGACGTAAAAGAATACTTGGATTGGCTAATTAACTCTAAAACAATAAAACATTCATCTTACAAAATTAGATTACATAAAGCTAAAATTTTAAAAGTCTGCTCCTTTTGTGCTTCTTATCAATCGTTCATAGTTTTCAAGATTGTTGTTCCTACACATCCCTTCTCCAATCCTGAATTAGATAAACGATAGTTAATTGTTGTGGAAAAATCTAATCCTATTTATACTTTACGAAGCAACTAGATGAGAAGAATATATGACACTATTGTAATGTCAAATTAAAAGACATAAAAATTAAAAAAAGCGGTTAATATCAAATTAGATAAACCATTTTGTTTACAGGTAAAAGCAAACAGTAATTTAAAGATTGCCGTTTTCTTACTTTTATTCAGTGTCAAAGTAGTAATTGCACAATTTTTTCTCTTGAAGCAACAAAAATGTTTTAATAAATAAAAATTAAGATACTACCAAATTGGTTCGGTAAAAAGAAAAAAAAATGTTTGGAGACCTCATTTACGTATTAAAATTGTAAACATGTTTACAAAACTCCTTGGAAATATTTCAAGATTATTTTTTCGGTCAGAAGTCATAATTATGAACTATCCCCAAATAAATGTTGTAAAAGAAATTTTAAGTAATTGTTTGCATCTACTTATCGTTAAAACTGAGATCCTCATATTTCTAAATTATTTTTCCATGCTTTGTGTCTGAATAAAATTCACGCAAAAAGTATTACTACAAAATTTGCTTTTTTCCCCTTTGTTCTTTCCAAAATAATAGAATTATAATTTCATGCTAATGGAATTATTTCTCAATAGAAAATAACAATTCGAAATTTATAAAAATGTAACTTCATTTTGATTTATTAAAACGTGTATTTAATAATAGCTTATATTAAAGCATGATTAGTATTTCAAAACTAAGAGCACTTTAAAATTAGCAAGGAAGAATTAGGATGAAATGTGCCATGTCGGGCCGTCTGGAATGTGAAACGGGTCACATAGAAGAAAACAGTGTCTTTCATCAGAGAAAAAGGAAGTAAAAAAACTTATCCTCAATTTCAGTCACCCATTTTGTTTGTTTGTTAGAGACAAGGTTTTCTTGACTTGCAATTCCTATATACTTGATGTTTTTCCTTATGTTTCTAATTTTCACTCTTCCGCAGCTTACATTCCCTCATATCTTTTTAATAAGTATTGAATAAATTCGAGTGACAAATTATTTGATCGTAGATAAAGTAAAATGGCATGGTGCATTTGTGTAGACAGAACATTTAGAACATTAAATGAGTATGAAAGTAAATCTCTTATGAAATTTTCACATTTTCATTTAACCTAGATTATTAATTATGGTACAAATAACATTTCACTAATTTCGTTCTTTGGAAACTCATAAAGCTAATAAGCAATAGAATCCTCTTTTTTATGATTACAATTTACAGTATATAACGGGTTATTACACATATTTCTTTTTAACTAACATATTGGGGGATTTCACATGATGTTAATTAATTTCAGAACTTCTTTTTGTAAATGAACTTCTTTCGTAGAACTTTTTTTTGTGAATAATGACTTTTGTATATTAAATAGCAATGCTGAAGTATAGTGAATAGGATGGAGATAGCATTTATAAAACAGTGAAGAATTTAACAATAAGTGTTAGCGGTACGAAAGATTGATTGGATATTATTAATGAAGCAATAAGACCCGTTCCTACTATGATAAATGTAAAAAAATATATAGGATTCGAAGTAATTTGTAAGGATCTGAATATGGTCATTGAAATGAATCCTCCTAGCAAATACTACTACTGACTTGGACCTGATTGGTCAGTAACAATTAAGTAAATACTTATAACATTATCTTTAGATTCGGACGTGTGTAGGAACTTTATCCACAGATTTTGAATGTTGAGTATTCGTAGTTTTTTAAAAATAATTTGGCTGTTTTCATTGTCTTATTTGATATTCGTTTGACTATTAATTAGTGACTATTTCAATATTAACTAATGATGGAGTGATCAAGTAGCTGTAATAATTTCGGGGCGTTACAACGGTATCCAAACATCCCCTCCTCCGGTTGGCAGGTCGATTTTGTCGGTGCAGTTCTTTGATAGTACTAGAAATATCATTGAATTTTCAAATAGTTTTGGATATCTATAATGGCCCAGTTAACATTTGAATGATAAAAACTTATTAGTAAAACAATTTGCTTAAAATTTTGCACCAGAAAAGAGTTTGCCCCACCATTATTCAGTACAAACAACATTTAATTAACAAAGCCGATTTGAAATCCACGATAACTTTCAACAATTGGATAATTAAAATTAGCATCTTTTTAAGATAAACCTACATGATGCTCCTTTTTGTGTCGTGTGCCTTTTCGAAGTAATGCGGTCTCTTAAAATTCCCCAAAGTATCTTGTTTATTAAACACTCATGTGTATTCAAAACACGCGCTGAGTTGTTAAACAAACAATTTTTTTTTCTTTGAGTATATAGACTCATTAGCTTTACAAGAGATGATGTCAGCCTACTTTTTACTATGCAAAGTTGGATGTTTCATTCAGAAAGAGACTCGTTGAACAAGTATTTCATGATGAGCCCTTACCTTGAAGAAGAAACTGGAAAGGTTCCAATACACATTAACTGGATAGTTGGATAATGCATCTTTATAAGATTTACAATCTCTCTAATTCCAGCGTAAATATTGTTATATATATTTCTAAACACTGATTCAGCAAAGATATACTATAATAAATACAATTTTAAAAAAGCAAAAAAAAAAAAAAAATAAAAAAAAAGATATTCTTCAAAAGCAAGTGTTGTACATTAACAAAAATGTGGTTACTCAGTAAGCTTTAATTGCATGAAATTTCCTTAAATACTGATGACTATGTAACAGAGGTAGGTACGCATGAGACCAATGAGAGCCGCATTCCTTTTTTCCCATATATTATAAAGATCCTTACCATTGTTAAGTAACATTATATACACAAATTTTAAAATTTAATTTAATTTAATTTGTATGGTTATATATTCGATACAATTTTGAAGTTATGTGTAAAAGAAACATATATAAGTAAGTATAATCAAGAGAAAAAGGAAAATACATAATAATTATTTCAAAATTTTAATAAAAATAACTTAGAATAAAAGTGCATTAATAAAAAGTATAACTGTGACGATATCATATTGCCCTTCAAGTGTGTCATCTAAACTATTATTCTCATCACAGAATCTAAAGTTCAACTTAAGTTCAATCACAAAGTAATTAAAATAATCAATTATATCCAAAATATAGTTTTTATTAATCGTCTTATAAAACGGGGGGGGGGCTTTAAAACTGTTGAATATCTCTATATCCTATGGTTCTAACAACTTATATAATCTACCAAGAGATTCACTTATAATGCGAAGAAGCTTGTGCTTATGAAGAAGGTACGATGCGAGTACCTCTTTCAAGTTGTGTCGTTGGGCTTTTCACGATTTTCTCTGCACTAACCCCGGGAACTTTTATCATTTTGAATTACATAACATTACAATTCCTTCTCAACTAAAATGAAACGTTATTAGGGATAAATTAGATAAAGAAAAATTAAGTGAAGGGATTTAGATATAACGTTATGTAAAGGAAATATAATTCATGGGAAATGAAAGGAGACACAAGATAACGACTTACTGTCATTGAAGTGTTATTCAGATTGAAATTCTCCTATTAGTTTGGTGGATTAATGTAAGTTCCGCTAAAAATAGAAATCTACATAATTACTGATGAATAGAGTTGTTGAATTTAGAACAATTGAACAGGTAAGATAAGATTTCTTATTTATATCATATATTAATACTACGAGTTTGTTTGAAATCCTAGAGAGAGAACGACGTTGGATATTCTACAGAGATAATAAATAAGAAATTCTACATTATTCTTGCGTGTCTTCAACTAGAGTTTGGTAGTTTTTGACTAATTTATTAGATTGATTAATGGAGCAAGAGCTATGATTAATATGGGGCAGATATTACAAAATATTCGATTGCTCCGACAGAGTTGAGTCTTAATCATACCAAATCAACTATACACGCAAGAAAGATCCCGCACACTTCTTACTAGCACCCTTTCTATTATTGTAACCTTATTATATCTCAGTTCAATTATCTGTCACTTTTATACGAATTGATTATATCTATCCCCTTCACTTCTAAAGTTTACTAATTTGCATTACGTTTCATTTGATTAGGAATAAGATGGGCACTTAAACATAAAATGGGAAAGAAACCCCGGATGTTAGTCCGACAGAAATAGCGAGAATAGTCCATGTTACATAACATTTGACAAAGATCTTTGGTCAAATCTCTGACTAACCTTATTATATCTCAATCAAAATTTTTTACAGTCATTCATAGCTATCACTATCACTGGAATATATGACCACCCACGAAGTTGAGAAAATGTTCTGAGCACGCTGGTGTAGTAATATGAATGTTCGCTTATGTTGCTATCAGTGTGTAATGCTCAGCAGTGTATATGCTCGGATATATTTTCAAACAAAATAAAAATAGCAAAATATCTCTTGACATAAGAAAACCTAACTTAAAATAAGTGTAACAAAATGCAAGATGTGCAGTTGCTTGATCGATTTAACAAGAATCTGCACAAAAAAAAATGTTCAGAAATAATTTTTAAAAATTAAGTTAGAGCCATTCTTAAATGAATGAAGAGCCGAATACGGTTCTGAGAGATGTATTTGCTCACCTTTGCTAATAACATTATTCCTCACACCAACATTCTTAAATTTATTTCTTTTCTTTTATGAGGTTATTTATTTCAGTTGAGCTTTAGTGTACAATATGATGAGCTATACTATGAGGTTTACACAACTCTACTGTTCCTTTTCAATCTTTGTTGAGAATGAATGACATATTTGCGCATTTTTGAGAGAATAAAATAATAAATATTCCTATTTTTGGAAAAATAAAATATTAAATAAAATTTATTTATCTAAATGGAATTCGAGAACTGTTCAAAAACTTCTAACGAATAATTTTTAAGTTACTATATTCATTGCTTTCAATCCAAGAATTGTATAAAAACCTCCGGATATTTTTTTTCGATCATGATTAAGTTTTCTTTCGTTATATAACTAGGGTTGCACGAAATGCACTAAAAAAATATACGTGATAAACAGTGTGCGAAACAAATAGAAAATCTTGTATATACATGATTATCGATGTTTTTACATCTCTTGAAATGTCATTTACCCCTTGAATATGGATGATAAGGATGAACGTCATCGAAAGATGTGGAAGTAAAAAAAAGGAGGCAGAGATGTGGATAAATGAAAAGAATGTTTCTTATTTGAGAGATAAAAGTAATCAGTTAAGCGTTTTTAAATTAGACTAATGCCCATAGCGATATTGAGTTTCATAAAAACAAATTAATAAATAATACTATATCTAAACACAATACAAATGGTGTTTTTATAAGGCTACTTTCATTAAAATTTTAGTCTTCCTTTTTCAGTAGTTATAATATTTTCTGTAAAATGCAGTGCATTCTTATCATGAAAATATCCACCCATTCATATATATAAGATTAATTGTGGGATAGTTATAACAATTCAGATAACAAGAATTTTAGATTTCAGAGAATACGCATATATATTTGAATCAAATATAACAGTTTGCAGAAATTCACTCAAATAAAATCGAATGTGGAGAATAATTACATTAATATCCACTTCTGGCCATCAAAGTTGCAACACCAGTAAGGAATAGTCTGACGAACGTCAAAATCACAAGAAAGGAAGAAGAGTTTAGGATATGCAACTGATTAGCATTTCAGCTTATTTATTCCTCTCAGGAGGTAAAAATGACATTTGAAGCACTGCTTAACAGAAACGTGTTAAGTATTTCTCATTTGGAAAGCGCTATGTAATGTCGGAATTTGCTCAGAATATCGAGTTATGCCTCGAAGAATAAGAACAAATGATTACCAGCAAGTGCCGGAATTCGACAGAGGCAGGATCCTTGCTTATCGAGAGTGTGGATTATCGTTCCGTGATATTTCCCGTGGCACTGATGGAAATCCAACCACTGTCATGCGAATATGGAATCAATGTGTTGTTGAGGTTTATACTGAACGGTATGCAGGATCTCCTTCCTCTCCCATGACTAACGCCTGAGAAAACTGCCATATTGTAAGGTCGGCCCCACAAAGCCGTACAACCACATTACGGACCATTAGTCAGGAAATGGGCATGTTTGCAGCACGCCCAGTATCCGCTTGTAAGGTTCGACAACATTCGTAGCTGTGTGCACTGTCAGCACGGCGACCACTACTTTGGCTTCCCTTGACAATGCAGCAAACAGAGAGACCACGACTTTGGTGCTCCGAACGACAAAGCTGGATACAAGAGAGGCATAATGTCATCTTTTCAGACGAGTTTTAGTTTTGAGTGCAGTATTCTGATGGCTGTATATGTCTTTAGAGGCTGCGAGGAAACCTCTAGTCACCTGTTTGCATTCGATATCGGCATAGGGGCCATGCACCTGTTGTGATGGTTTGGGTCTATTGAGTACTACTGGGTACTTGACGCGTACCTATTGGGTACTCGACCCATACATCTCTAGTTCGGATCGATTCTGATTTGAAAGCAGATCGGTACATTTCTGACAGCTTACTTCCAGGGGTTGTGCTCTATCTTCGAGGACTGTGAAACGCCATCTTCCAACAAGACAATGCAAGATCACATGCTGTACGTCGTGTTTTTACCTTCCTCGATACCAGGGAGTTTTTTGTTGTATTGGTCTGCACGGTCTCCAGATCTGTCACCCATTGAAAACGTTGCTATTTTATTGTTGCCCTGGTCTGCACGGTCTCCAGATCTGTCACCCATTGAAAACGTTTGGTCATGGATTGCTGAGAGATTGACCCTCCACCGCTCTCCTGCTAATATTGTTGATGAAGTGTTGCATAGACTTGAAGCAACATGGAATGAGCTACTCGTTTCTGTCATCCAAGTCCAGTTCGACTCCATGCCTAACCGGCTAAGGACCATTTTAGCTACCAGGGGTGGCAGTTGTTTTTACTGATTTCGCACTCCTATAAATCCCCAAACTGTTTGCAATGTTAATCATTTTGTTTAATGCCATACTGTTTACGTGCAATAAATATGTTTTTTGTATTTGCTTTCCTTCATGGTGTAGCAATTTTAATGGCCAGCAGTGTATTTTCAAAATCAATGTGATTCTCTATTAAACAAAAATCCACTAAAAACAAGCCAAAAGTTATAGAATTTTACCACTAATGTTTTAAAATTAATTAATCAATTGCAAACAAAGAATGCAATCATATGCATTCTTAATTTGAAAATAGAAGCAAATCATATTAGTCGGAAATCATGCATTAGAAAAAAGTTTTGGATTTGCATATAAAAACATTAGGAACTACTTTTTCTTTGCTAAAAGATTACTGTCTCTTAAGTGCAAGGAAATTCAGTTTTTATTCTTAATTTGTAGAAAAAATATTACAAATATTTAGATTTAGAATTCATTAAAAAAAGTGTTATTTTATCAGTATACTCTTCATCCTCAATAGTTAGTATGCATTAGAATTGTTTATTTTCACCTGTTTAATAATATCTGAGAATACCAATTTAAGAAAGTATATTTATGAATTAATTTTGACTTTCTGAAGTTAAAAAATTACGTTACACGAAAAAATATTTAAAAAAAAAATCATCGCGATTGCTATAATGATGTAACTAAGCGTGTGTACTTTTAGTAATACACAAGATTATTAAAGTACTTTCTTGGCATTGCAGTTTTCGGTAACTGAACATTTTTGAGAGGTATTATACTGCATAAGAAAATAGAATCCAAATTACCGCTGTTGCTCGAGTCAAAGGGTAAATATAATATTGAGTGTTTTCTTTTCGATATGTATGTTGTTATTTTCCAAGTAAATATAAAGCCTAACAGGGGTCTTGTGGTTAAACTTATGAACAATATTGTGATTTTTTTCGGTAAAACCGTTACGGAGTAAGAATTCTAATTTCAATTGATTTTTTAATATTATTCCACCGCCTTAACTAAAGAAGAGCTGAGGTAATGAAATTATTTTTGAAATACAAAATCAACAATGGAATTCATATAAGAGCTTATAAGCTCTGGAACTTTATTACAAAGCATTATGATAATTATATCAATGCTATAATGATAATAATATCACACATATAGTACATACACACGCAAATTATTAAGATTTCATGATAGCTATTTTTATAAGTACGAGCATTATCACTGTAATTCAGATATGATCTCGAATTTATATGAACAATATGATAAGTATCAATTCAATGACTTTTAAACTGAATGGTTCCTATTATTTGCAATACCATTTGCATAGTTAACACCTTTTCATAATGCCTAAAAAAGAAAATTCTCGCAAATAAAAAGAAGTCCCGTTAAATCATGCGAAAAAATTATCATTACCTTCCTATATTCATTTCATCAGAGATAGAAGTTAAAGGAAATTATTAAATGTTTTATGATAAAAACTCTGATTCATTTTTATAATTTTATGATATTCTTTTTACAAAAAAGGGGCCTTAAGATTGATAATCATCCAAGGATTCCTACGAAGGATGCCAAAACTTTTAATTAATACTAAGAAATATCCGAGATAATTGGATAAAACTTATTCTGAACGTCAATTGATCCTTATATACATAATGTTGTAAATTACAGCTATTAATATTGATTTGTTTGGTTACAGGAAGTCCTAAATTGAAGTAACCTGCAGTATATTGAAGATAGAATTCTATCTGCTGAGTTCTACAATAACGGCCTTCGAAAGATCGAGAAACGTTGGGATAAATGTGCAACTCTGTATGATTACTATTTAGAAAAGTCTCAAGGATAATAAATAAAAGTTAAGTATATAACTCGTTTATTTTAATAATAATTAAAAATTTACTATTCTGCGGGTTACTTCAATCTACGGCTTTCTGAAACCTGTGAAGGACAACATTATGTACATAAGAATCAGTTAATACGCAGAATAAATTTTATTCAAATATCACAGTTATTACTTAGGAATAGTTAAAACCTTACGATACTGTCTCGTGTTTGTATAGTATATTACGTTCTCTACATATAAACCAAGTAGCGAAAACTATACTCGGAATATTCTAGTGTAACATCCTTAAAAGAAAACTATACTTATATGTTACAAGTATTTAGAAATAATTTTTTGAGAAAGGGATTAAATGGATGGGTTTAATATAAATTAACTAAAAATATGTTATAAATTTAAGAAATGCCGATAATATATATTCGAAAAGTTTTCTTACGTTTCAAACAAAGCGTCAAATGCTTCATATTTAAAATAGCGAAAGAAAATATATTAAAACAGCGAAAGAAAGAAAATACTGTATCTTAAAGATTATACGGACATGCTTCATTTCATCACCATATGAATTACGAGTTTTAATGGCTAAAGTTTCAATGAGAAGCAAACATATTTTTTTTATCATTTTAGACATTTTGTTTCAAAATCTCACAATTAATTCTAGGATATAATCATAATATTTGTAATAGTTTTCTTTTTAGAGTTATATTTATAATCCGAAATCGTACTATACGAATCAGAGTTATTCAGAATTGTGTTAATAAATAAAAATCATTAATTTGTGATAAATAAAAGGATCATCAATCGTGTTAACTAAAAAGATCATCAATCGTGTTAACTAA
>BMAW01040677.1:468310-483815 GCA_019974015.1 Nephila pilipes | reverse complement strand
CTAAAAAAATCATCAATCGTGTTAACTAAAAAAATCATCAATCGTGTGAAATAAAAAGATCATCAATTGTGCTAAATAAAAAAAAGACCACCAATTGTGTTAAATATAAAGATTATCAACTGTGTTAAATAAAAAAGTTCATTTTACAGTATTTTAATAATCTATATATGATATTTTCCATGATTCTTTTTTTTATCAAAAGTTTTTCCAGCATAATAAAGGAAACCATTATAATTTCTCGTGGTGTTTTTATTTTTAAACTTACCTTATCCTCAAGTTGACACAGAGAAAGATAATTTTCCTCAAATATCTGTAATAATATTTAGTTTTGAAAATGACCTTTGATGTCCATGAAATTTTCGATAACTTTCAGGATTCTCTTTTTCGACCTAAAAAGAAATTCGTATTTGAATGATAACAGAATTTCAACAAAATTACCGAAAACATGAAAAAAAAAAAAAATACTCGATAGCATCTCAGTACTTTTGTGTGCTAATTCTATTATTGGAATACTTTACTTAAGAAGAATGTTTTTCAACGAAGACTTAACGTCATGATGGTAGATAAAATACCAAATTAGGTTTATTCTAGGAAATCAAATATTTAACTTTCCATTTTTGAATAAGTTTTAAAATAGAATCTATGTTTTGATTACGTATTGAAATAACACAATCAAAATATAATAAAATCACAAATAAAAAAATCAATACATATAGTGTTACCTCAGAATTTAATAGCTCTTTCTAAAAATCACTCCACATCATTTTCTTAATTTTCATATGGATGTAGAACTCTAAGCACTAGTTGTAGAACTCAACAGCATAGTTATTTAATGATGAAATTGTTTTACATTGTACAAGTAATCAAATGCAAGCATAATTATCTTTTAATGTTTGAATGCTTGCTTATTCACTCTATTTTAAATAGTTTAATACTTTTCAATGAGGATCTATGCATTTATTAAGATCTCTTGAATAATAGCATCTTGGGCAATTTCGTCCAGATTGAGTAACTGATTTGTTACAAATTCAGGAATTAAATGTTCTATTTTGCTTTACTAGCCTAATTTGTCTTTTATTTAAACGAAAAAATCCTGTTTCCCGTTGTATGTATCTCTCTGTTTTCTTTAATCTATGTAACCAAATATTATGTATTTATTTTTATACATAATGCTTAAACTTTTTTTTTACCAACCCCATATTCTAATACCTTTCATTCATCATTAATCTCCAAAAAATCTAGATCCAGATCTCTTCGTTATTTATTAGGTATTTCGAGTAAATGAAAGGGATGTGGCAGAAATATTCGATTACCCACTAAATTGTGTTAATTTTTATTTTCAGGGTGCATTATTCTATGTCTAAGACATTGTAAAATGTTTTTAATTTATCAACAACATAAAAGTGGAAATGAGCAAGTATGAATAACGTTATGCCAAAACAGTTTTTTTTTCTAAAGAATATGCTTAATTTATGTATTTATCTATCATATAAAAATTTAAAATTATATTATTAAACCTTGGTTGTTTCATCAACATATCTCTCAGGCATACAAAAAAGTTTGTAATCCAGTGAATTTTTATAAGGATAGTAGCCATAAAATTTGGAAAAATATTTTGACGAGAAAAAGTCAAGTAAATAGATTTCAAATCTTTGTAGTGTGATATTACACTTTGTTGATATGAACATTCTGCTTTAAAAATATTTGAATGTACTAGATTCTTGTTAAAAAATAATACTTTTGTTTTGAAAGTTTAAATAAGAAAAACTAAGACAAAAATCAAATAAATTATAAAGTAATCATTCAAGAACTACTGTTGAAAGATTCAGGAATTCATTGAATTGTGATATTTATCTAATCTATGTATATTTGAAGAATGAAATTTTATTCAGCTTATAAGTAACAACAGCTTTACCCTTCGTTATGCCTCCCGAGTATTTTAAGTTATGTACTTGGCAATTACTCTGTAAACCTAAATTCATTTTTTCATCTTACAAGCTAGAAAATTCGCAGAAACTCTTCTTTTGTAACTACTCGGAATTTGCTCTTGGAATGGTGGCATACTTTCTAATTGCATAATTCCTAGTCCTGAGAATTACAAAACGCAATGCTTAAAATTTATGTTTTGTTTACTGCTATCTCATTTGAGAAATTTTTGCAGACATAGCACATAATAAACTATTGTTCAATGAATAACTTTTTGAATGTGCATAAAATTTTTAAAAAACTGGTTTCAATAACACTGTAAGTCTTCGGAATCACTGGCTGAGAATTCTAAACAGAAAATTCAAGAAACTTGCAGAGACGGGGAAAAAAACTAGTAACTGACATATTATGATGAAAACTGTTTTCAAAACGGTGTGTGATATAATTATAGTCGTATAGTACTTGGTTAAGATAAGATTAAGAATTTCTAAGAATATAAATTAAATTTAATGAAACTCTTAGAAATTTGGATAAAAGAGAGAAAAAAAAAATAATTCATTTATTTTATTTTTAACTGATATAAAAGATTGCTACAAAAGACCTTATTAAGTCAAGTTTTAGAGTCTTAGTTCCTAACTTCAACAAAAGAGGAGAATTAGATAGATTGATGAGTTTTAATAAGCTTGCACTAGAAACAACATGAGGGCTATTGGCGTTATTTTGAGCCTCGGTCAAGTCACGAGGACGATACCTGAGTTGGCACCTCCCTAACCCAACATCCCTAAAACAACAGGAAGAACTTTGAGCCTTGACAGATTTAACGGGAATCAGCCACGGCTGCGCCGTGTGTCTTTAGTGGCATCAAGACTCGAACTCACGATTCAATGAAAATCGCCGGCAGAGAGTCAGAAACCATGGCCACTAGGCTACCGTGGCCACAAGGAGGAGAATTAGTGGCGATCGCAGTTTATTGTACATATTTTAGTACATATCCTTACATATTACATATATGTAAGGAAATGTACGGTCCCTATCAGCTTTTCAGGGCATTAAACTATCATAATTTTTCTGTCTTATGTCTGTAATATATTTAAACACATTATTATCCTTATAAACATAAGAAGATATATGATATTTCATCTTTGGATTATTGGCTAATATTCATGTAAGTATCGTAAGTAGTTGCAACAATACACCCCTTTTCATGAGATCGAGCCCCAAGATATCATACACTGATACCTTCAATATACACCCCTCCTCTATCCCTACAACGCTCCATGTGAATCTTATATTGTTCGAAACATTGTTGAAAGTCTTCTTCTGCCAGCTTCTTCAGGACTCGTGCCACTTTTGCTTTCACAGCTTCAACGGACTCAAATGATGTTCCTTTTAATGTAGATTTCACCTTAAGAAATAGATAGAAGTCACATGGCGCAAGATCCGGTTTAACACTAAGATGCTAGACTTGACTAGAAACCTCTTGACAGACAATGCGGAATGACTTGTCCTTCCACAATTTGGGTAGTTTTTTCCTTATTCTTACACGGAGTTCTGCAAGAACAGGAAGGTAGTAATGTTGATTAATTGTTTGATCTTCAAGAACCCAGCGAAAGTATAATATCCCAAGAATATTAGGGGAAAAAACAATCTTCATTACTTTGAATTTTTATTTACTTTTTTCGTTCTCGGTGAAGATGGGCTCTTCCAGTGCATGGATTAGCGCTTCATTTCAGGATCATTAGTAAAAAACTACCATTACTCACACGTTGTTATCCATTTCAATAAGTTTGGGTAATTTTCAATGGCATTCAACATGCCAGTACAAACATTTTTGCGAACTTTTTATTGTCCAAATGTGAAAATTTTAGGCAGCATTTTGGCACACAATTTTTACATGTTCAAATTGTTATGTAAAATTTGCTCTACGGATTTTGTGAATTCCGATGTTCTCAGAAATAGCACGAATACTTAACTGACGGTCAGATTGAACCAAATTACCCATTTTTTTATATTGACATCTGTTTTTGACGAGGAAAGGCGATGTATAAGTTTCAAAAATAAAGTATATATAAGTTGGATAAATCATAAGTTTCAGTGGCAGCTTTTCCAAGTTTCACACATGCAAAATTTCACAACAATTCATTGCTCTAATGTAACACTTATAATATTTCGGGAGAAACAAAAAAAGACAATTCTAATGCGAATTAAGGCTACGGCTATACGGAATTGTTTACAAAAGCAAGAGGCACTGTATTCGAAAGAGAAGGCTTCACATTATACAGCTGTCGATCGCTGGTATTTGGTGCATGCGCATTTCTTCTGTAGCACAGCATTAATTTCGTTATTTAATATCCACACCTCGTATCAAACAAAGATTAATAGAAGTATGCAGCAAATGGTATTGTTATTATGTGAATTGTAAGAATTTTATACAGAAGTTTCGAAATAGTAGTTAAAACGCCACTAACAGGCACTGTAATCACAATACATTTACTTATAAATAGTGCTCCGAAGCTCAGAGCGGTCAGTTAAACTGTTGATCAGTGTGAGGAGACTTGCATAGAGGTTAAAATCTTGCATTGTATTGAACAATGTGCTTTTCTGGTACTAGAATATCGCAGGTTGGAACGAAGTTCAACAGCAACGAGGCGCAATTCTCAACAATGTTCATCTGAAAGTTCAGTTTAAAAAAAAATAAAGATTTAATGTTTCAAAAGGACCCGATGTAAAAATTATTCGCAAGCTATTCGCCAAATTCGATAAATAACTAAACATCAGGCAGCGTGGCTGATGATCCAGTGGGAAATGTTGGACCCAGTAAAACTGTAGTTATTCTTGAAAATGTCGCTAGTTTCTGAAATTGTTCAACAAAATCCAATGAAACCCATCCGAAGAATTGCATCAGAGACTGATTTGAAGAATTCCAATGCGCAGAGAATATTGAAAAACAACCTACACAAGTTTCAATTCAAAATCCAGTCACCAAGCCATACCCATAAAAACTGCGCGACAAAGGGTTGATTTTGTGAATCAAATGCTCACAATGATTTATAATGAAGTATTTGATGTTGATTGCATCTGGTTCTACGATGAAGTGCATTTCCATTTGAATGGATTCATGAATAAGCAAAACTGGAAATTTCGGGGTTCCGAAAATCCCTATTTGTATGAAGCAAAAACACCGCATTCTCCAAAAGTTACTGTTTGAACTGCGGTATGCAGCAGAGGCATTATCGGACATTTTTTCACGAGAGAAACGATAACTAGTGAAAGTTATGTCACAATTTTGAAACAATTTGTCATCACAATTTTAGCGTTCGAGGATCAACCGGGTATCGAATGGTTCATGCAAGATGGAACTAGATCACATCACTCAGAAAATATGTATCGCTTTCTTCATGAATATTTCAAGAATAGAGTCATTGCATTGGATTATCCCAAATTTACTGGCACAAGAGGGGATTGGACTCCATATTCGCCCAATCTGATTCCTTGTGACTACTATCTGTAGGGTACATTGAATTACACTATCTACCGAAACAATCCCATCACGCGGACGAATTCGAATCATCGATTTGTGTGGTATGTGAATCTATTTCCGTTCAGACATTACAGCAGGGGTTCCCTGAAGCTATTTTTTTGCGCCCGTGACAATCGGCTATATACTATATCAATATCAACCGTGGCCAACCCACGGCCCGTCCCGATTTCTTGTGTGGCAGCAAGATTCATCATACTTTTAGAAATAAAATATAAGCCGTAAAATTATTGTACTGAGACACTGTTTTGTTATCACTAGTACCGGTAACGCTGTTTTGTCTTATCAGTTGTTATTGTCGTTGAAAACCCTCGCGTTGAATCTGTTGCACATTAAGAATTTTCTCAACGATTTAACTTTTAAAACTGTTTAATTTTTATTTTAGGTTTCTCATCCTAAAACGAGTTCCTACAGCGAAATGCAACGAATGTATCATTTCAACAGCGATTGGGAAGATTACGGATTTATCCAGAGAAAGGACAAGTGTGTTTGTTTGATTTGTAATAGTACTGTATCAGTTTTGAAGAAACATAACATCGATCGCCATTTCAAGACTAATCACAATACTTTCGACATTGATTATCCGCCTAAAATAGAATTGAGAAAAAGGGAAATTAATCACCTTAAATCAAGGCAATCTGCCCTGCCAGCGGTTTTTACTAATCAAGCAAATAAAAATGCCACAATCGCTTCTTTTAAAATTTCTCATTTGTTGGCAGAAATAAAAAACCTTTCTCAGACAGGGAATTAATCAAGAAAGCATTTCTAATGGGAGCTGATGCGTTGTTTGAAGGATTTTGTAATAAGCATGAAATTATTACAGAAATACAAGATGTGCAGTTATCTAACGATACAACTATTTAGAGAATACAGGCTCTATTAACTAATTTACAAAATCAGTTGAACGATGATATGCAAAATTGTGAATGGTTTTCCCTTCAGTTAGATGAGCCTATAGATTTATCTGATACAGCGCAATTGGCAGTTTGCATAAGGAAGTTTTTTAATGATTTTAGTTTAAAAGAAGATTTACTAAAATTACTACCAATGCTGGGGAAATTAAGAGGAGAGATATTTCTAATATCTTTAAAAACTATGATAAAGAAATTAATATGTCTTTACAAAAGGTATCAGCAATAATTACTGATAGGTCTCCATCAATGGTGGACTGCAATAACGGATTCATATCTCATTGCAAAAGTGATTAATCTTTAACATTCTTCATGGATTATCATTGCATTATTCACCAAGAAGCATTATGTGCTAAAATATTATCCTTTCAACATGTCATGAATTTAATTACAAAAATAATCAACAAAAATCGAACAAATCCATTGTCACACAGAATCTATAAATAAATTGTAGAAGAGGGCAATTCTTCAAAATCTGACCTTATCTTATACACAGACATATGATGGTTAGGTAGAAGTAAAGCTCTCGCCCGATTTTTTGAACATATAGAAGTGATTAAAAAATATTACATTTCAAAAGGTGTTGTTTCGAACAATTGGATGATCTTCTCTGGTTGACGGAATTGACATTTTTAACTGATATTTACGAAAAATTTTAAATTTTAAGCCTTCAACTTCAAAGGGAAAATAAAGATATAGTGGAAATGGTTTCTGCAATTCATAGTTTGAAATCAAAATTACAATTCTGGAAAGAAAATTTCTCAAAAAGGTATCTCGATCATTTTACACGAATGAAGAAAGTCATCGGTGAAAATTCGTTTGACCCAAATTTATTTATTGGTCACCTTCAGAAGCTTTTGGAACAATTCGAAAATAGATTCTAGCAATTTTTGATTATTGAGCCAGTGACTTAATTTTTTGTAAGCCCATTCAATCCTCAAATTAATATTTTTGAAGTTGCATATTCCATGGTGAAAATAATTCAGTAAGAAGCATCTTCAATTGAAAAGGAGATTTTAAATATTCAGACTGATATTGTATTAAAATCGAGCGAACTTGATGAAAATATCTGGAATCTATTTTTGTTACCTTTTTTAGTGTAGAATATTGCTTATGATGCTTATGATTGTAATAAAATAATGAAATATTAAGAATCGTTTTTTTTTTAACTTCGCCCGCCAGCAATTTCCTGTTTATTAGATATGCACAGACGGGGAATAAAGTTCAGAACTCCTGCATTACAGCATGTGCAAACCGCATTATTCGTTTGTGGCACCTCTGTATTTCAAACGGTGGACATTTTGAAAAAATTGTGTCGTAATTGCAAGGGCTACTTACAGAGAACGAATTTATTTATACATGATAATAATACAAGCTTTACGGCGTACAGCGCCATCTGTTAGCAACTTTTGTTACATATATCTTAAACTTCTGTATAAAAATCTTACAGCTCTCATAATAAACATACTGTTTGCTGTATTGTTCTATCGATCTTCGTTTTTGAGATTTTTATTTTTGAAATCAGGGTCTTATTCGCTGGACACCATATATATATAAGATGCTAACCTAGATTAATCATTTACACGAGCAATAACAGTTTTCTTTGTGATAAAGAATCCTTAACTAACGAATTTTCTTTCAAATTTAGTGAGATTATTGGTTCAAATTCAGACAAGTTGTGTGATCTCATAAACATGTTACTATATCTTACAACATTTTTATGATAAAAACTAACACACTGTAATAGTTTCTTAAGCGCATTTCCCTTTAACTAACTTCTGGCTCTACTGCATTTCAATATTTGATATGAGAACCTCGCCTTGTGAAAATCCGTGACTTAAGTAAATTAGATTAACTATAAAAGATGTGTAGTGAATTGTAAAGGAGATAGAGAGATTCATAGGAATACTATATTGTTTCCGGCTACTGTGAGAGGATATACTGAAAGTGAATATTTGAGTTGGGTCCCGCCACTAAAAGTCTTCTTGACTGGGAACCAGTGATTTGTAATCCTCTGGTTTAGAGTACTCAAATAAGTAGAATTCCTTATTATAATATTTGGTTAGGGATGCGATCGGTTATCCTCTCTACTTTATTAATTTCTTTTGATATTATTTATAAAAACTGTTAATTAACTGGTTAAACATTTTGGAATTGATCTTTATTGAATGATTATGCTTAATACACATAACGACGCCAGTTCGTTACAACATAATCTTTTGAAAATATAAGTTAATTTCAATTAATTAAATAGAATGAGCATGACCATCTAGGTGACAGTTTTTTTATTGATTGTTTATTAACATCGCACTGAGAAATAACTAAAGGGCTACTGGCGATAGACTTCATAATTTTGATCCTCTGTCTAGTGACGAAGACGACATCTGAACTGGCACCTCCCTCTCCAAACTTCCACAACACGTCAATGGAAGGACTTGGGACCATGGTAGATTTAACGTGCATCAGATTTAATGATTAAAGAGTAAGATTTAATGATTGTCAGCCGTTAGTTTTCTACGTGATTCTGTTTGAGATTTTTTTCAGGTTTACATATTTTTTTTTATTATTTAAAAAAATTACAAAAAATTGAAATTGGCTTTGCTAATTTCATTTTAACATGTGCTAATTTTTTTTTACTTTTCATTTAAGTTCTCGAAAAAGTAGAAGTATTCAAAATGAATATTAATTAGCGTTAAGTAAGTGTACTTCCGAGTCTCAGGCTTCCCAGAAGCAATTGCTATCTAGCAATAAAAATATCTTCTTCAAATTCCTAATGCCTTTATGTTTTCACAAACAAAATATTCTAAAGTAAAAAAAAAGTTACCAATGTTAATAACAAAAAGAATAAAAACAGACGAATCTGCCATGGAAATCAATTATTAAATTAATTATTAAAATAAGGGCAAACGAAAAGTTATGAAAGTAAATAATAATATTTTGTTCGGATATTAAAATAAAAGCAAACAATAAAATATTCAATTAAATATATCTTAGCAGTGTAAATATAATATGTAAATTAAATGTAATTAATATAATCATAATGTCAATCTTTTGAACATAACACCATGTAATCCTTTATTTTATGAACATGCATTTTTGTTGATACTATTTTTTTCCAAAAAAAAAAATAACATGTTAAAAACATAACTATTCCTCTGTCTTTATTTTAATGGTTTTGTTAATATGCATTGAAGAAAATAATGAAAAAGTTTTAACTTGAAGCATAACTGAATTTTGAAAATTGAAGCTTTTGCAATATTCTTATAGTACATGGAAATAAAAATTTTTAAAAATAGGAATTTACATTATAACAGAGATGAGCATTGAATCGTTGACTTTGCTCTGAAATCAATCATCGAAAAAGTAATGTTTTTTTATTCAATACAGTTACCACTAACATTATTTTTTTTTAATATTTCAGGAAATTCAGTTTTTACATTATCATCACGTGACTGTTCAATATGATAATGGATCCCATCAGATTTTAAGTATCCTCTAAGAGACCTTCCAAATATCGCAAATCATACAATCATGTCTTACGAGAAACTCAAATCTCAATAAATATATCTACATTAATCTAACTAAGTCAACTTATTTTATAAGAACTTGATTTCAGATATTTTTCTTGGAAATCAATATTTAAGTCAAGACCAGATATGTATAGAAAGAATAAAATTCGATCTATACGTAAACCTATATGCAAAAATTGCAAATAGCAAATTGTTAAAAAACATATTTTGACAAAATAACTTTCGAATAATTCTTAAAATGCATTCTGTATTTATTTCTTAGCAAAAATATAAGGAGCTAAGAAGTCTAAAAATCAAAAATTGCATTTTTAGATAAAAGGTGATATAAAACAATGTGCAATTCTAGAAATAGCACTCCTATCAAGTTGCTAAAAATTGATCGGAGTATTTTACTTAAGCAACATATTTGGAAAATTCTAATAACACGAGTCAAACTTATCTGAATGAACAAATTCCACTGATAAAAATAACCCTCGATACAACTGCCTGTAAATAAAAAGCTTTTTTAAGGAAAAATTTCCTTCAAATAATTTTATATCCAAGGTCTTCTTTCAGTTATTTTAATGGGGTGATTAGTGAGAAATATTTTTGCTTACAATGATCCAGATATAAGCAATATCATTTACTCGTTATTGGTATAATTATGCATATCGTTTGAATGAGCTAAGCTATATTGATCTTGATATCATATATTCCTTTTAAAAATCTATGCAGTAAATGTAACCAAGTAAACTATGAAGATGTTAACATAAATATAACTATATAACTAAACATTAATATAACCATAACTACCATGTCTTGAATTATAAATTTTTTTACTCTAATTATATAAACGTTCTGTGTGTAATTACATAATTATTGAATACTTTAAACACGAACTTAAAATTTAATATCAGCTTCTAAAGAGAAGCTCCTATATAATGGTATAGAGTTAATTTTTTATACTCGTAAAGAAACTTACAAAAATTGGTATCAATTAAGGAAAACTTTCTTGGGGGATTAAACCAGTATAATAATAAATAAACAAAACTTTTTTTTTTTTTTTAATGTTACAAATTCTGCCATCGGATTTGCTCGGCATAAATATAGCTTCAACTTTTCAAATTAATCAAAGTCCGTCATGAATCTAATTTCTTATTACAGCATCTATATACAAGATATCTTAATTTTTTACAAACTATTAGCACTGATTCTCACAGTAAAATTTTATGAAGAATTTTGTAATAAATGCTTTCTGCTGGACTATCAATCAATCGGATTAATTGCTTACATATTGTATAAGAGAAAAGCAGAAATAAGAAAAGCTCTCACTTAAATGTGTAAAATCTTATCAATCTTATCCACTATTTTTATAGTATTTCTACTAAATATTTAAACTATTTGCTTAATCAGATTGGCTATCATCTCTTTTTGTGAATTTTTCCAAAATATCAGTAACATCACAAAAAAAAAAAAAATTTTTTTTCAGGGACTATTGAGCTCAGTCACGCTTTTAAACCGACCCTATTTAAACTTTATTTACAAATTTTACAACTCCTCTTGTTGAATCTCAGGATTAGATATTAGTTATTAGGTAATTAAAAGTGAAATTTCAACTTTTTTCATAATTTACACAGATGAGTTTTAGAAAAGATTTAGAGAAATATAACTCATATTTTTTAACTACACATAGAAATAAGGAGAAATTGGGATTAAGAATAATTGAAGTTTTCTAAGGGTGAATTTAAAAAGAAATTATTGTTGGATGCTAGTTGAAACTCGTGGCTAACTTTGAAAAAATGTTAGTTCCAATAAACATTTAGCAAATATATATTATAAACTATGTGTGCTTGTTCACATTTCAACGAGTGTTATTAATTGCTTATTCAGTTTCCCCTTTTCTGTGGCTGAATTTGCATATAGGATACATATATTTAAGATAATTAGTATCTGAATTATAAGAGTTTCTGTATGCAAAATATCTCACGTATATTCACAACAAAGTAGTAACTATTATATGGATTTTCTTTACTTTTTGTTCTATAATGATAATATGTAGATTTACGCAGTATTTAAATGAAAACGATACGAATAATTCAATGATAAATTAACGTTAAAATTATTATCATCAATCGTGAATTTTTTTACTAAGATAATTCAATACAAATTCAAAAAAATAGTGACTTTATTATGACTCTTCCTTTAATTTTTTATTTTAAGAAAATAGTCTATTTCCTTCACTTTCTCTAATGAAAGAGTATATTATATTATTTCATCGTATACAGACAAAAAAAATTTTGTGGGAGATGCTGATCTACTATGAGTGTATGGGACAAAACATTATTCTGTTTTAAGTATTTTTCATTGTACAAGCGGTAAAAAAATTGAATTAGTTATCTCACCATAAAATTATACAAATGGAAAAGTTATTAAACTTAAGAAATAAAAAAAATCTACAAATGAGAATATAGTTTGCTTAACAAACAATCTTGGAAAAAGATGTATTGTAAACATATGGTATGATCTGATTTAAACAATGTAGAATAATTCGGATTCTATCACTAAAACTATTTGACTTTTTCTGTCAAATAAGTAAAATCTGTACAGTAAAACTCATTAGTCTCACATGATAGAATCCGAATTAAATAAAGAAATCAGGGTAATAGAAAGAAATTAATAGGTTTTAGTTTTACATTTTATGAATCTGGAAGAAATATATTGTAAAAAGAAATATATTGTATCAATGATTCTTTTTTCATTCAATTTCTATCATACAAGATTTAGGAGCTTTTTGTTGTGCTGGATTTATTTATATTATTTAACAGAAAAAGTCAAATAGTTTTAGTGAGAAAAGATAGAGATTTTATATAATAGTAGGTTTTTTTCAGTTCACCAAATTGTGAAATGAAATGCAATAAGAAAAGTCAACCTTGAACTAAGAATGTATTAATAAAACAAAGAGTAAATAAATTCATTCAAACATACTATATATTTGAAGAAAATCGTATTATATGATTATAAAATAAAATCTGTGTTATATTTTGAAGTCTTGCTTTAAATTTTTTAAACAAGGAGAGTCTATGCAGAAATTTAATATTTCATTTGCAAAAACTAAATTAATAAAAACGAAAATGAGTAAAAAGAGGTATGAAATAAAGGGAGAGATAAAATGTATAATGTTAAACATAAAACTTCAGTTAACAGGAATAGGAAAAGGAATCGAAACCAAAGTGTATAGTGAAAAGATTGTTTTCAATAAATTTAGTAATCTAATATTCTTTTATAATTTTATAAAATAAACGTCTTAAAACTTAGTCTCTCAAGTTACATAATGTCATATAAAAGTATTTATTTTGTTATTCTAAAGAAATTACTTATTTCTTCAAATAGGAGCAATATTTCTAAAACAACAACAACAAAAACCACCCCAACATTTCCAATTTTATATTTGAAATAAAGATTAAAAATACTCTCTTTTCCAGAAAATAAATTTTTTTCCTGGAGGAGACATTGAATACTTCGACACTATTTTATGTAGGGAATTTTCTTGTAACATTGTTTACGCATTTCTTCGTTTGGGGAGAAAATATAAATCATGATGTTCTTTTTTAAATAAATTTAGGGAGTAGCTTGCAAATTCTAAATATATTTGAAACATTAGTTAATTTTATGATAAATTACAATCAAAATATCTTCCAATATAGCTAACTTTGTAACTCTAGTGGCGTTATTATTAATATTATGAGTCATAGAGACACATTAATAATCATCCAAATATCTTTAAATTGCTTATTCAGATTTTTAGATGAGTAATATCGAAATAAATTAATAAGGGGGAACGTTTACTTAATTGAGTCTTCAACCAAATATTATAAGGCAGAAATCTACTTATCTTAAAAAATCTATGCAGAAGGCTTGATTTAACTGAATCTGAGCACAGTAAATTTCTAGTGACGGGATATATATTAGGTATACACTATTGGAACAACATATCACTGTTGCTTTCTCCTAGTATAGAGTGCCTGTTAATATATATGTATATCTCGTTATTTACTCCTATATCTAATATCTCTCTGTTACCCCTAATCTCCATCACCCATTCATTACACTTCTTACACAGTAATACTAATTTGCATACGACATGGTTCTTGTGGAAGGTGAGGTTCTCATATCAAACATCGTTATAAAATAGCCTCAGAGGTTCTTTAAAGGTAATGTTATGTGAGTTGAATTTTTGTATGTGCTTATTTCATTGCATTAAGTAGGGGAGCTAAGTACTAATTGTAACATGGGTAAATAGCAACACGCACGTTGCGAAGTGGTTTTAAGAATTTAGATCCGAATTTTCACTAAACATGACTCTTTTCACGTGCCTTATAAAGTAAGCACAGTCGATACCCCGCCGAAAAGAATAGTGAGAAGTTTTATGCTTGTGTTCAATCTTAGTTAGTTAAGTGAAAAAATATATTTCGATTTAATTTAAGGTAAATTAATTGATATCTTTAAAATTTGTCTTTGTCTATTTATTTCGTCTATGTATTAAGTTTTAAAATAGGGCTTTAATATTTTTTACTAATCACAATGTTTTTTTTATTATTTAACAATAATGTACGAAACCATATGACAAGGCAGGTTGTAACAAAATACAACTTGCCCCTTGTTAAGAAAGTACCGATTGATTGTCACTACCGATTGACTTGAAAAAGCACGAACAAAGTTACATGTATCATTCACAACGTGAAGATTCATTTTTTTCTCCTCATAATAGAAAATCTACTAATAATATATATATATATATATATATATAATATATATATATATATATATATATATATATATATATATATATATATATATATATATATATATATATAGTATATTCATTAAAACACATATTTAGGCTGGAAATGTCTCGTTCAAAAGGGGTGTATAGAGATCGTTAAACATACACCACATCCAAAGCTAAAGGGCTGTCATCGCCAACGAATGAAGGGAAATGAAGTGTGAAGGAGTATATAGTCATATATATATATATATATATATATATATATATATATATATATATATATACACGTCGGGTATCGTAAATTTTTATTTATTACTAAGAAATATCAGGATAAAATTTATTCTGCATATTAATTTATCCTTAAGTACAAAATGTTGTAAATTACTGTTGATTTGTTTGGTTTCAGGAAGCCATAAATTTATTCGTAACGCAGCATAGAGAACTTAGATTTCTTTCTCTGCTGAGTTTTACAATGACGGCCTTCGGAAGAAAGAGCTACATTTCTACATACATTTCTCTTTGGATTTCTAGCCTAGAAATGCTAAGAGAAATGTATAGCTCTTGATAGTGACTATGTAGAGAAGTTTTAAAAATAATAAATACAAATTAAGTTTCTATCTCGATTATTTTTAATTATTAAAACTTTACGTTACGCCGGGTTAATAATTAAAACTTTGCGATATTTCGGAGTACTTCAATTTACGACTTCCTGAAACTTCTACATTAATAGCTGTAATTTACAACAATATGTATATAGGGTCAATTAATATGCAGAATAAGTTTTACCCATATATCTCAGTTATTTTTAATTAATATATCTCAGTTATTTTTAATT
>BMAW01040677.1:440383-468300 GCA_019974015.1 Nephila pilipes | reverse complement strand
ATATATCTCAGTTATTTTTAATTAATATATCTCAGTTATTTTTAATTAATAATTAAATATCTACGATGCGATACCCGCAACAACTCTGATGACGGAGAATGAGCGTAAAGCTTTATTTGCAAAATATGGCCTCACGTTAAATATGTGAAAGAAAATAATCTATCATTTGTTTATGTTAACTACAATTCTGATGAAAATTGAACTGACTTTTATGTTGATTTATTAAATAATTTATCTTTATTTTACTATAAACTAATTGATATCATTCATTGCCATTATACCAAGTAATTATAATCACCAAATATCTTTTATACATTAATTAACAAAAGAATGATAACGAAAAAATATTTTAAGGTACTGTCGTTTTTATTGTTTTTATTTGTCCCACATCTGTTACAACTTGCCCCAGGTCCAGGGCAATTGGTAATTGCCAACTAGTTTTGAAAAAAAATATTTCTTGTGCTAAAATCTACAGAATTGCCTAATGGTTTTGAGTATATATGATGAATGAATAGTTATGCTATAATAATGTAGTTAGAACCAAGAAATCTCAAATATATTTAAAAATACAAATGTTTCTCTGAAAATTATCACTAATATTCAATAGCTCTCCTACATTAAGACAATGTCGAATTTTTCCGTGTGCATATCCAGTATATTAGTTTCTATTATGTTTTAAGTTAGGTGTGCACTAGGCGTGTTTTTTATGTAAGTACTATTTTTAAATATGACAACTGTAGCGCTACTGTCGGCATTCCATGCAGGAGCACTGAGTACATATATCTGTTCGTTAATCACAGATGCCAGTAATAAAGCTTTCGTCCATGTTTATGTTTATTTGAGCGCATTTAAAATGCCTCCGACAGTTCAAAATGACGCCGATTGTGAAATAAGCGCTGTGATTCTTTTTCTTCATGCAAAAAGCGTGAGAGCTGCTGAAAATTTCCAGTGGGTTAATGAAGTGTGTGAAGAAACACTATAAGCAACAGAATTGTACGAAAATGGGTGAATGCAATTAAAAAAGATGGCCGTACTAATGCTAATGATGAGGAATGTAGAGGGCGACTGTCTGTAATTATTGAAGACTTAGTGCAGAGAGTTGAGGCAAATGTTCGAGAATACAGAAGCTTTTTGATTTCTTTATCTAATGAGTTTAGGCAGGTTTCAAGGAGTGTTCCTTATGAAACTGTGGCAGAGTGCTTAAATTATCGGAAGTTGTGCTCACGTTGGGTACCGAAAAAGCTGACCGAGGTATACAAAACCAATCGGGTAGACTGCTTAGACTCTCCTTGGCTGGTACAGTGATAAAGATAAAGAGTTTTAAGCAAAATTGTCACTGGTGACAAAACACAGGTGGCTCGTTTGACACTGGAATCAAAACAGTGGTCCGTAGAATGGTGATATTACAAAATCATCTCTAACTATGTTTTAGGTTGGCAAGAGTTGTTTTTCTTTGTCGATTTGTCGATTTTTTGTATCGGGTTGACACAATAAATTCCGAGATATATTGTGACACCTTAACTAAATTACGTCATGGAATTTAAACCAAAAGGCGTGGTATGTTCATTAAACAGCTTGTTTTGTCTCATGACAATACACGTCCACGCGTAGCTCATTGAACCCAAGATCCAATCACATCATATGGCTGAGAGTAACTTGATTGCTATCAGTATAGCCCAGATTTGGTGCCCAGTGACTACCACTTATTCCTTCACTTGAAAAAGCATTTTGACTGTCATCGCCATGACGATGATGATGATGTCAAAAAAGTCATGGTGCAGTGGTTAGCTCCCCCCCTTCAGGGGGCAAATTTTTGTGTGGATAGGATCCAGAAGTTGGTTGTACGATACAAGTGAATTAAAAGGAGAGATAATTATGTTGAATGACATATCAAGGTACAAGCTTCAGTATAAAAATAAAATAATACAAAAAACTGCACTTGGTTTTTTTTTAAACATCAAAAAAGTACTTAGTCAAAAAACACGCTAATACCTGTACGCAAGTCAAAAGCCTTGATATATCAATATATGGAATCGTGAATAGAAGTCACAAATAGTACAAGAATGACAATATTATGTTTTTCTTTGAGGTAAATTTGTTTCCTTTCTTTAACACCAGATTTTTATTTATTTTGAATGTTACATAAAAGCATAAAAGCGGATTATTTTGATTGGATACTCCTCACAAGTTTAGCCAAGTTACTTCCATTTAAATAAATATTTAAAAGGGCTCATTGAAACCTAAATAACTATCGAATCTTTATTCGCCAAGTGTCTGATTTTTCACTTCCTGAAATAAAAGGTAATAATTATATATATTGAAATTAAAAATATTATTTACGGAGAGGAAATATTCCTGATTACACTGACAATATTTCTCATATATGCTAAGCAATTGATGTTCATTTATATATGAACGTTTACCCTTAAATGAGTAGAAAATTGCTTATAATTAACGATTGTGTTGTTTCTTCTTTCAGATATTAAAACGGTTATATTATAAATCAAAACCCATTCATGTGTCACATTTAAAAGTAGTAGTAGATGACACTGAAAAAGTACAAGAACAAAGAAGTCATAAATTGTATTGTTATTTTATGTTATGCTCTCCTTTTTTGCTTCCTGCTCAATTAAAATTAGAGCAAGAATATATTCAAAATAACTTTAAGTAAATCTTTGCGTTGTTTTCGGGATAATATGCGTTGTTAATAATATGATGGATCATTGAAACTTCCTAATTCATTTCAAGGTCTTCACAAGTTTTGAAGTTCTTTAAATAGGTTATTCAAATGGAGATATACTATAAAAACACTTCAAACGCATATTTGACAAAAATTAATTCTAAATTAAAAATGTAAATTTATTAAATAACTTTAATGAAATATAATTCTAAATAGAGAAAATACAACAAACATATAATTTTTGTAGGTCTATTTATTGGACCTACATATTTATTAAAATATATATTACTAATAACAACAAAAATAACTGCAATATTTATTTACATTAGTTAATATAATATCTTTTTTAGCATAAAGGTATTAAAAAATTGAAATATTTCTTTATTATATATGATATTGCTATGTCGCAAAATGAAATGTTTTAATAAATCTGAAATTTGTCTGAACATATTTTTTATATTAAACACATATAGGTAGTATGTCTGCTTTCAAGCATTAGATAAGTTTAAAATAATAATAAATTAGTTAAAAAATTACTTAGCAAACGTTAAAAACTTAATAGCTGTATGTAAAAGATATGATGGACAAGTATAGCAGAAGTGCAAAGTTTTCACTAGCTAAAGTTGCGAGGTTAAATTGAAAATGATGCAATTAATACCAAAAATTCAGCATATTGTTACTTCTTTAGTATGAAATCGCTTTCATCTATAAAATACCAAATAAATAGTTCTTTCAGTCTAAAAATCTTAAATATTGGTATTAAGAACCAAATAATACTAGGAATGAATTATTGCATCTTGTTTTTGCAAGCGTCGCAAAGCCGACAGTCACTCTAAGTAGCACTGTTATCAACATAGCATAAAAGAAAATGGTATTTATTATTGAGTCATCAGCAAATGAAGATAAGTTTCTAGTTGCGTCATATCAATAAAAATTTCAGATATTGAAGAACGGAAAATACATCAAGTGTTCTTTCCTTGCAAGATGACAGTTTTGCAAAGGATAGGGGAGGTGTATTTGTAATGCTGAGGGGAATGTTAATTTTAAGACGTTCTTTTAATGTGCGAAAGTTTTGTTTATGGTTACATCAGGCTTCAGTATTGTTGTTGACATGTATATCTCTTAATTTAGCTGATTTTTCTAATATCTCCTTATAGTCACAACTGGTACACAAACTGAAATTCATGCTTCGAAATTGGATTTACAGTGAGTTTTTAGGTTTTATTGTGACGTGAAAGAAAAAACTTTCCCTTTTGACAAATGCGAAATTTTTTTTTAGTATGCTCTTATTTTTATACCCGATAGAAATATTATTCCCAGTCAGTACTTTTATAAACGTGTTTATGGAGTTTTATGCAAGACTTTTTACATAAAAACTGACCTAGTTTTTGCTCGATGTGATTACAACTTCCTCGTTAGGTTTCTCTCTGACAAGGTTATTCACATTTCAACTCTCGAATTTCAACATTAGTGATGATTAATTTCATGGTTTATTGAAAATCTGAACAAATTCAAAAATAAATAAATGTGATAAAGGCTTATAATTAGTATTGTTTTAATCGAATACACAAATATATCTATAAATTTATGTCGAATAATGATATTAAATTAATTTTACTTTCACTAGATATATTACCTTAAAGAGATACAAAACAGGAAACAAAGCGAACTTTTATTAAATTTGCAATAAATTGAAAACTTTTATTCGATTTAGTAATGACACAAAAACTCCTTATCTACTTATATCAAACATAAATCTGTCGTGTGATTTAGAAAAGGATATTGTGAATAATGGCATCTACCGTAGAATTTTTATTATTGAAATGTTTCAATTTTAGCTTGCAGCATGGAAAATATTTTAAGTATTTCTAATGTCATGTAATCTTCATAATCTTTTATTTTATTTTTGTGTTTATTTTTACATTACCCCCGCATGTTAATTATTAATTCTTAAGAAGTATAAACATTCTAATTTTTCAAATCTTTTTAAGTTTTCGATAATAAATTTAATTCTATGTTATTAAATCTTAGTATTTAGAAAAATAATTTTGAACCCATCGCATCCAAATTTATATATCCTGAAAACTTATGAAGTTTGTAAAAGGCAAGCAAGAGCAATTTTCAATTCCTTTACAACATATTTATTTACATATATCAGTCACTGTTCGTGGCTCTAAATTACCATTCTTGCCGTGGCATATCTTTAATGCCACTCCTAGTTGTTAGCACTCTTAGTTAGTAAATAAATTCTATTTCATTTGCAATTTCTACGGAGTCCACATTTTTCTCTTGAACGACGTTTTCAAAGCATTTTTGGGTTCATATCGTAAGAGGACTCATATATAAAGAGACTATAACACCTAGACCACGGTTCAGCAGATGCCGCCGAATTGTTTAAATGGACAATGAGACACCAATAGCAGTACTTTAGAGTTTTGCCATGCGTCGAGATGAAGTTTTTACGTTTCAACCATTGTCATACAGATGAGATGTTAATCCCGATGTAACCTTTTGCGTCGTCCAGTGACAGATTTCTCACACGCCCGGTTCTCTTGAGCCCTCTGCATCTCTGATATCACAGTCATAGCATAGTGTGTCATCACTCGTTTTTCATTGCACCCCTTACGAGCTGCTATGGTTCGATAAGAAAAATCCCCTTCACGAATGGCAATATTAGACACTGTTCAAACTCTGTTATTTGCTAAAGTAGCATCTTGTGTCTTAGTCAAGGTATCGTAGTATCTCTTGAAGCATTTACCACAGGCAGATAATCATAGACTATTTCCTATGTCCCGTTACTCCTTGGGACATCGGAAAATTACTAGTCTACGCAAGTATTGACAAAAGAATGAGTCGATGTTTTGTTTCAATAATTTTAGTTTGAAGAAAATCGGCATTAACTAAAATATGTTCCTGAATATTTAGATGTTTGACAGAAATTAGAAATAAGAAGTATCGATTTCAATCCATACTTCTTATTTTGATCTTTGTAGGTTTATTTTAATTGTTATCTCTAAATTTGTCATATTACACTCACTGAAAAAAATTAACCTTTTACTAAATTGTAGAACTGTTTGTAAAAAATATATTTTGATAATTGTAAAGGCAATTTTAAATTTTATAAGAAAAGCCAATTATTTCATTTTTAAACAGCAAGTAAAAGTTTACTTGAAGTATTCTTGTAGCGTTTTTGTTGAAGGTTCGTGTCACTGCATTGAGTCATACCATACCCAATGAAAAACTCTGGCTAAATGGCTTTTAATTATTTTAGGAATATTCACAAATAAAAGTGAAGAATAATATTTTTGTAAATGGCTTTATCTTCCCCTTCCATCTTTTATTTTATATGGCACATATATCCTTTGGTAACCTTTAATAATATATTCACTTACGTATATCCGTAATCAATAATTTAAAGCAGCAAAAATTTCTTTAATGTGTTTATTCCCAAATAGGTCTTTAATTCTCTACGAAAGTTTGGGCTATGTGAGCTGGAGATAATTTAGTTTGTACAAATGTCCAATATATAAACAGAAACAAAAAAGTGGGAAAATCAAAAATTGATGCATTTATGAAAACACATGGTTTATTTTAAATATGCGTGTGTGAGAAATAACTACGGCAAGCGCAGCACTGTAAGGTACTCAAACAGATTTTAAACTTGAAGAGATAGACTAATAAACTATTTTAGATTGTATAAGGGAAGAGTGGAAGAATGTCTTTTTATTTAAAAATTATAGTATTTTCCACAAGTAAACGTGAATTTTCTGTTTCGTGAATAAAGGGTTATTTATATTTCAAGAACAAGATTTTGTCAACTCAATGTTGGAAATGCTTATAATGAGAGGTGTATTGTTTTTCTTTTTCTCATGACTTAATAAAATACATGAATCATTGTATATATATATATATATATATAAGTGAAGAATTCTCTCTAAGCGACGAATTTCACAAATTTTCAAGAAATGACTAGTTCTTACAATTGCTGGAGTTTTTTCCCCTTCAATTGCTGTTTATTCGTGTTGGTCACATACATTCAAAATGTACATTTCTAATTTAAAACTGGTCTGATAGTTTCTGTCATAAATTCGATTATCTTCTCAGAGTGGAATTCTGAGCAGATTTGATGAAACTTTTGCGGTGACTCTCTTCTGATACAACGTTAGAAGTTAAAAGGCCTTACTTAACCAGCCTGAAGAGATGTCTTTTCACCCTGGTTGGTAAGAGCATGAAAAAAAAAGCGACCGGTCAACTTTCCTTCGGACCCACTGGACCAGGTTTCGAAACAACGTTGCCGCATCAAGATCACCAAACACAAAACTCTCTCTCCCTCCTCGGGGTCGGAAAACCACCGGCCGCCGAAGTGGTGACCCAGGACTTGAACTCTAGATGGCAGCACAGCCTATCCCTACTGATTGCATATGCCCCCAACGCAAAACACTTGCCTCTGTACGTCTAACTAGGACATAGGCACTCAAAATCACGACTAGTGATATTCCGGCTCTGGCGCACTTGTCGACGAGACCCGTCACTCAACACGAGACAGCCGATGACTCAAAATGGAAACTGTCCCAAGCAAAACTCAATTCAACAGGGAGGGGATGCATATCAATTGCAGTAATGTCTGAAAAAATCAAAAAGCAACCTTCTGAACAAACCAATGATTATTTTCGTATCCTCACGATGATACTGGAGGGGGAGTATGTGACGACTCTCTTCCACAACAAAGTTAGAAGTTAAAAGGCCTTACTTAAGCAGTCAGAAAAGATGTCTTTTCAGCCTGGTTGGTAAGAGCATGAAAAAGAAAGCAACCGGTCAACTTTCCTTCGGACTCATTGGACCAGGGTTCGAAACAACCCTGCCGCATCAAGGCCAATCAGCTCTCTCCCCCTCCTTGGAGTCGAAAAAAATACGAACCTTAAAAAGCGTTCTTTCCTCTATCTCACAAACAACATTTCATTTTTTTTAAATACTTTTCTAACTTTATTTTTTATGATAATATATTTTTAACTTCCATAGTAATGTTTATTTCGCCCACAAAAAAAATAAAATAAAATGAAATGCAACTATGCTTCTAATACTTATTTAATCGTTACACAAAATTTTAAATATCTTTGATCATACACTATATATATATATATATATATATATATATATATATATGTATATATATATATCCTTTGAATTAGTTACTACAATAAGCAATCATAAAACGCAAATAGAAAAATGGCAAAACAGCAGCATAAAATGCTGAACATTGCGATGACATTTGTTTCAGCTTTTTGTTATATTCTAAGATTCTACGATATGAGTGCACTGTTGCTCCCTGATCGGCAAATCTGTAGTGTCTGTCAATATTTAATATTTTTTCAGTAATATTTAAAAAACTCTTTTGTATAACTTAATCTAATATTACGTATATCTTTTGATGTTATCATTTAAGTATGAAATAATAAACTAACAGCTTATCGGGATATTTTTAAGTCATACATAAAATGATCTTTGAACTGTTAATTATTTGAGTCCCACCACGGAATAACAGACGTAAATAATTGATTTATCTCAATTATTTTTCAAACTCTTAAATGTTTATTTTGATTAAATTTAGAAAGATAAATAAGCATTAAATTCTATTTTTTCGGGTGTATATATTACTAGATTTTGATGTTGGGTTTGTCTATTTTTCTTTCATATTTATACTTCATTTAGGTGCATTTTATATTTATTTTATGTTTATCAATCACAATTATTTGTAACTGAAAATAAAGTTATGCATCAGAATGAGTAGAGATTTAGATTTGAGCTCTTTTGTAAGCAATAGCGGATTGATTACAATGATTTATGAGTTTTATAAGCTATCTTGACGAATTTCTATCTACATATAAGTTGTACAACTCTTCAGGAATGCAATTCATTCAGTGAAAAAAAATTCTCCAGATTTCCAACTTTGATATTATAGTAAGTTAAAACCAATGGCAAATGTTAATAGAATGGAATATTGAGGAAGCTTTTATCGAATATTCCTTATGCAAATCGGTAAAACCTCTATATAAACTTGCAGTCATAGCCAGAGAACCATTCAGCGTGCATTTGTCATCGTAATCATGCTCTTATAAAAAAAAAAAAAAAAAAAAAAAGATCGAACTTTACTGGTAAAACTGTTTTATCAGAACGGCAGCAACCACTTAACTGATCTGCATGAATATCGTCGTTTAAAGGATCTGCGAAAAGGCCCCATATCGAGGTGTAACGGCTGTGACATATCCACATTCCTCGGCCTTCTTAATGTTTGTTGGTCGATCTGCCAACTTTGACACTCATGCATCTGGACTGCCCGAGTGACACCTGATCTCCCAGATGTCAACAGTTGGGGAGCTAGTGAAGGAATTTAGGGGGATTCGCCGGCGAGAAGCCGTTGGAGGTCGATGGCCCTCAATGAGCGTCAGTTTCTGCTTGTTTCTCCGTTCAGACGGACGTCTTAGTACCTCCTGTCACATACTTTTGTAAATTAGCTGTACATAATCATATTAAATATTTTTAACTTAAAAATCAGAATTTACCTATTTCTTAATAACATAATAAATTATCTTCAAACGGTACACGAGGATTGGTTTAAGGAAGATGACTATGAAATTTGAAGAGACTGGAGGTTTGGGTGTGCTGCCAGGAAGTGGATGGATACCGGTTGGGACTGAAACTGTCGAATAAGTCGCTGCTGCTGTGGTTGAAAAAGCCTCCAGTTCCATCTATTCTTCAACAAGTTGTCGATCAGTGTCACGCGAGTTGGAGATTCCGTGGTCGACAGTACGAAAAATTCTGCGGTCCATTTTAAAATGGTATCCGAATAAGATCCACGTGATGCAAACGCTGAAACCTCAAGATCACAAAACACGTCTTGAATTTGCTTAGCAATTTTTGGCGAGAATGGAAGTTGATGACGCTTGGTCTTGGAAAATTTTATGGTCAAATGAGGCACACTTTTATTTAGATGGAGCTGTGAATAGTCAAAATTGCCACATATGGGGTACTTCACCTCCTAATGTCTTGCATCAACAACCACTGCATTCCGTGTACGTGACTGCTTGGTGTGGATTTACTGCTGAATTTATCCTCGGACCTTTTTTCTTCAAAACTCTCACTCCACAAGGTCATAAAAGATGCTCTGTCACGAGTGCACGGTACAGTGAACTCCTTCAACAGCAGGTCATTCCTGCTATATAGGAACGACAATGTTTGCAAACCACTACCTTTATGCAAGATGGAGCAATTCCTCACATAGGCGCTAAGTCAAAACACCGATAGTGCTAACTTTGGCGATAATCGTGTAATATCCAGACATTTTCCGGATGCATGGCCTTCTCGTTCACCCGACTTAAATCCCTGTGAGGATTTCTAAAAGACCGAATTTATAGAGGAGGAATTAGGACTTTACCTGATTTGAAAGCTAGCATTATTCGCCATGTGGCTGAAATCCCTCGTGAATTGCTTCGCGCTACCATTGAAAACGCTATAAGGCGCTTTCAACACGTTATTGATGTTAATGGAGAATATATTGAGCATATTCTGTAATTGAATAAATTTTAGCAATTCTAACATATTTTTTGTTCTTCTTTGGGCACCACATTTCTTCCTAGTGGTCAAAATTTGAACTATTTTTTTTATTGTAGAAACCTTTTCCCCATGGTTCATATAGCATATATTTCAAGTTTGATCAAAATTCGATAAGCAGAACAGGTTCTACTGGCCTCTGAATAGTGTAACTTTAATTGTAACCACCCGGTACTTTCTTCTCGATACTTCCACGAGTATATGTCAGTTAGATTCAATGGGTAACAGTCTATATCATTCCACACGATGGTATTTGATTATGTCAAGTTTTAATACAGCTACTATGATATCAGTCAATCGCAGCCACTCATAAAAAATGAAATAAACACAAGAGTACACGCCAATAAATAATTTTAAGAATTACTTTTTGAAAAATCATTAAACATATGTATTAAGTTACTTCTTTTATTAAAAAAAATTGAGACCTTTCATTGCTAACAAGCTTTCTAAACATTCTGTTTTAACTATAACTACTTACGTATATTACATTTTGACTCAAAAGTAGATAGATTTCATTGCTTGAAACCATTCATTTATCTGTAAGATTCGTTTAACCAATTCGATTTAATATTGATTATACTGTAAGAATATAAAAGCATTGAATAATTTCCCTTATTAGCAATAATATATATATATATATATATATATATATATATATATATATATTAGGGAAGGTTGGTACAATTAAACTAGTTTAACCCCACTTATTCGGTCCTCAGTCCGAAATTGCTTTTTGACTTGCTGGGGTCCATATTTTCATTTATTTTTTATCCTTTCATTTTTACATTTCTTTCTAGATTTTTGTCTTTTTAAATATTTAAAAATATTCTTTCATAAATTTTCAGTGTGTATATATATATATAAATAAATATTGCTTTTCCTCTCAAACTGAGAATTGTAAAAATGTTTGGAGAACAAAAAAGTTTTTTGTTAGTTTAACCTGACACGACCCTTAGACGATAGAAACTATAATAAATTATAATGATAGGATATGCGCGTTATTCGATTGATTACCTTGTGGACTATATATAATTCAATTTTACCAAAACTAAAAACTCGATTTAATCAAAGAAAACGTGATTAAACAAATTAATTTGACTAAAGTGTAATAAAGTGACTGTGAAAAGCAAATGCATAACGAAATGCTGAAGTTAATGCGTAGCAGGAGTGAGAAGGAATTGAATAGTGCGTAGAATATACTTGTGCGTGTATGAAACATTATTAAATATTCCAAGAATAAAGATCCGACTTTTCACATTGAAGTTGAAAATACTTTGGTGTAATACATCGTGTCGGAGCTAACTATCCCAGTAAGCTTAATTTTTTCTATTTTAATGAAAGTAGTTGGTAAAGACGTTGAGGAACAGTGAATCGGTACAGCAACCTTGCCTTAAATAGCATAAATAAATAAGAGCTTTTTAGAATACCTTGACTATTTTATTGGATACATATATGCTTAGACTTCAATTTAATATGACTGAAGGGAGAAGAAATAGGGAGACACCAATGTAAAATAAAATAAAATCAAAGTAACTCCCTCAGTACTCTTTGAATTCGTTACGAAAAACTGTTTTGGTCCATTCTGGGAAGTATAAAACTTGAGTCATTGTCATATTTGAAGGGAGCATTTTCATTGTCATACGAAGGGTTATTGAAATTTTTTTAATTATTACTTAGAAATGGCCAAGATATTTGGATAAAATTTATTCCTTATGTATATAATGTTGTAAATTACAGTTATTAATGTTGATTTGTTTGGTTTCAGGGAGACGTAGATTGAAGAAACCATTTTTTCGTAAAGTTTTAATTATTACTAAAAATAATCAAGAAAGAAACCTAATTTTTACTCATTATGCTTAAGAATTCTTTACATAGTCGCCATGCAGAGATATACACTTCTCCCTCCGTTTCTTGACCTATCAAAGTCTATAATTGTAGGACACAGCAGATTGAACTCTATCTTCTCCATACAGCAGGTTACTTCAATCTACAGCTTCCTGAAATCAAATAAATCAACATTAATAGCTGCAATTTAAATTATGTATGTAAAGATAAATTGATATGCAGATAAGTTTTATTTTGATATCTCGGTTACTTCTCAGTAACAATTAAAACTTTATGATACCGCCTCGTATATATATATATAAATCCTTTTTTCTCATGTATATGTTGATGACAAATTTCACACAGACGCTTATCTATCAATATTATTCAATATAAATAGATCTTGCGAGTCGGCTAGTACTATTAGAAATTGAGTCTTAATTAACACACTGTATGTTTTTGTTTATTGGTACATTAACTGTTTATTTAAAGAATGACTAAAATTTATGGGATGTTTTGTTACGTTTTTAAATAACACTTTTTTAGCTTTTAAAGTAAGACTTTTTTTAAGATAATTTAATTCCTATTTAACAAAATCATGCCATTTTATGAAACAATGTGCCTTTCTGATTGCTTTTAAAGTGTGCCTTTTCTTAGAACAATTACATATATGTATGATAGATTTGAATTATTCGTGATGATATTAATAAATAACTCCACTCGGTAACGATTAATCCCATTTAACTCTTCTAAAACTGAATCGATGTATTAATATCAGAAAAGGCTATTATATTCAGTGTGATTGAATAAATAATAATATACGAAACGTCATACAATATTATAATGTGTCGAAAATATTCTTCAGCTGAAAAAGTGCAGATTAACCAATTGCTGTTACTCCGAGCAATTCTTTGAATCTTTTAATATTTAAATAAATCTTCGTTTAAAAAAATTTAGAGAGTATTAAACATGTTTTATAATTGACAATATAATTGATAAAGTTCTAGTTCGAGTTAGAACAAGTAACAGTTAAATAACTTGTTATCAGAAATTTAAATAATTAAACGATTACATTCTCAATAATAAAAGGAAAATACAAATACTGAATCCTAATAAGTTTTTTAGAGAAATTACACTTTCAGTTGAATACCACAAAATCTTACACATTTTTTTATCTGTATCAGTATTTCGATCGTAAAACTGAAACTTTGATTTATCCCCTAATTAAGCAATAACATTTAAAATCATTCCGTTTATTATTATTATTTATGTTTATGACTTAAAACAGGTAAAATTTCTTAAAAAGTTGTTAAAATATCCTTAAGAAATATCTTTTTGTTCATATGTATTCATTTTACACATGGTTATTAACAGTTTATCCTGGATTGATAGTCAAATTTAGAAGCAAAAATTCTTTAATGCTGCTTTTAGCAACGCATAAGCTTCAAAAATTTAATTTACAATTGTGTATTTTATAGTGGTGCAGGTTTATTTTTTTATTTATTTGAATTTCCAGTGTAACTTAATGTGCATTTGAAATGAGATTTCTGTAATAAAGGTATACTAAAATATTTTTTCACAAATTCAGTATTTTTTATACTATTTACTAATCCACACATGAGTATAATCAAACATTGAACACTCATTTCAATAAATTACATTCTCATTATTTCCAAGTGTTTAAAACTTAAAAATATGATTAGATATATCGAAATTCTCTATCTCATGAAAGAGAATTACATAAAAAGAAATACAAGATAAATAAAGGTTTCTGAAAATCCCACAAAAAAGAAAATATGCAAATCAGTTTCAGTCTAAAAATTACCCACATACAATTACTAGTTTCTCCATATATATTAACAATTATAAATTCACCATATATACAGTTTTATACTTAAAGAATCAAAGCAAATTCAGAAATTTATAATCAAAGTTAATCATGATTTTACATATAAGATAATATTGATATTAAAATATCACAAACATAATGACAGTCATTACAAGGGCAGTTAATACTTATGCGAAGTCAAAATTTTAAAAAAAGGAAAGGGGAAAAACAAATTTGCAAATAAGCTCATTTTTACAATTTTTCTCATAATACAACCAAAAAATATCCATTGTTAATATTTTACATAATCTATTTGAATCAATATGAAATCAACACAATTTCACAAATTCATTATTATTCTTTATATAATTAAGAATGTGAAGCAATTTGTTATTAAAAAACCTGTTCAAAATTACACAGAAATTGAAACATTTCTAAGCACTAATACATTTAATTATGAAGGCATTTTAACCACATTTCTAATTTTTGTTGATTGCGCAGAAAACAAAATTAGCTAAATTTAGCTTCAGTTTTCCAGAAAGCAGGCTACCTTTTGGGCTTATCCAAAGAGTACAGTCATATATAAAAAATTTATAACTTATGAATGTTAAAAGTACTGTATTTTGGTCATAACATAACTTTCCTAAAAAAAAGTCTAGTAATAATTAGATAACAATAAACATTGATATTAATAGCTACAAAGAACATATTTTTACTAGGTTTAGGTTTAAAAATTCAATACAATAAAACAGGTTAAAATTAAAATTGGAAATAAACACGCCAGTATATGTAGATTCATATGATTATTCATTAACAAAAGAAAAAAAAAGACTTCACACAATTCTCACATTTTTTATTTTATAATTTGGCAGTTCAAGTCATTAAAAAAATTTAAGTTATGCAACTTGGGTGCAAGACTTCATTCAGAATCAAGAGAATATGGTGACCACATAAAATGACTGCAAATGAGGCATCATTATAAAAAATTAAATTTCTTGCCTTCTCTGCAGGTGCGTAAGTTAAAACACAGATTAACAACATGCACACGTTTCTTTATATTATGTACAGAACAAGAAAAACTGTGAGATGCAATCCTACATTGACATACACAATCATACATTAAAATCAATCTTAAGTTTGTTTTGGTACCCCAGAAACTTATCTTGATTACTTCTGCATCTTAGCACTTTGTGAACATAAAAGCAATGAATTGAAAAACAGAATGAGCAAAAACAAACAACAGCTCTATTCTTAGTTTTGGAAGTTTCATAGGACTGTAAAATGAAATATTTGTGTTGCATAAGGGTATTCCTTTGAAAAACTCTTTTCTTTTCCTTAATACAGAATATCTGAAATTGTGCAGGCAGCAAAGAGGTGCAAAGTAATATTAATGCCACTGTATTCTTCAGTATCCAAATGACACACTGTACAATTTTTCAAAGAATACTGTTATGTTTTCAGTCATATGTTTCGGTCCCACGATATAGTTATAAATTTGGACCATTGCAAAAGGTCTACTGTCCATCTCCACCATGTGAGGGACATATCACAGAGATCTGAGCTTGGGTCTTACGAGGACTTGATACATCTTGCTGCATACCTGACCCTCCAGCTTTGTCAACTTTTTCCTCTCCACCACTTTCGCAGCTTTCTTCCTCAATGCTGACTTGAGGAGAGAGAAGTTTTCTTGGAAGATGGGGACTACTACTTTCAGTAGATGGCAGTGATCGGTGATGTAGCCTCATGTGACCATGAAGCCTGGGTCCCCGAGAACGATAATAATCACCTTCACTATCATGTCGAGAAAATTCCCGAAAGAGTGCGTCAGACTTTTCATCTATACTGTAATCTCTAAATTGCTGCATATGCTCCATTCTGAGGCGTCCTGAGCGAAAAAACCGTTGAAACACCGAAGTTTTACCCCGTGTTTCAACTGTCAGCTGATCAGTGGAAAGTTTAAATTCAGGCAGTTGTTCACTCCATTGTATGTCACTTTCCGTACAGTGCTTCTTCAAGGCACTCTTATATTTCTTTTTGTGCACCTGGAGTTCACTCTGTGGAAGACCTTCACCTTCTATTGTAACACCTTCAAATGATACTACCTTGGAAGTTTCAATCGAAGATTTGGTCTTGATAGTATCAGTTACTTGTACATCAGGAGTTTTAAATAATACTTCAGTTCCCTCGTCAAATGTGTCCTCCAAAGTCATCATTTGGTCGACACTGTCCCCTTCGAGAGTGAACTGTAACTGCTTCCGACACAAACGAGGAGCTTTACCATTGCTTTCCATAGATTTATAGCCACTGTCAGCTTTCATTTGCTGCAATCTATTAGTTTGTCCTTCCCCAGTACTATCTGTATTGTCAGTAGTGGACTCAAATGATGTTGTAGCACCTTCTGTCCTATCTGTAGATGAGCTTTCCCAACTATCAAAACTACTTTCACCTCCAGGTGTCCTCTTTTGTAAGCGTTTACTTAATAAACTTTTGTAGCAATGTCTGCGTAATTCATGAGAGGGTAATTGAAGGTAATCACTTTCATCACATTCATACCCTGGATCATCACAAGACACTTCAGCAGTAGATTCAAACGACGTAGCATGAGAAGCTAATATATCTGGAAGTTCTGTTGGATTCTCATCTGGTGGGTCATCATCGGCTTCCTGAGTATCACTAAGTTTGTCTTCTTCATCTTCTAATGTAGCTCGTAATTCCCACAACTGACGAGATTGTTGTTTCAGCAATTCACTTTCAATACTACTGTTACTATCATCAGAACTTTCTCCAGATATCATTTCAATTACCTCCTCACGAATATCCTCTCTACTTCCCGTATCATTATAACGAACCTTACTCCAAATTTGCACATCTTCTTCTTCAACAGGCAAATATCTTTTTAGAAGTGTTTGCAAATGCTCTAACTGATGCTCCTCAAGACTCTTCTCTAGTAAACCAGCTTCAGTACTAGCTGCTTGTTGAATGTGAGAAGGATCCTCGGTCCATCCTTCAGCTCCTGCAGCTACATCCAAACTGGATCGAGACTTATCTTTAAGGAGAGTTGCTCCCTGAGTAGCTAATTCCCATACTTGTTGGCGACTGTAATGGTAATCCTCAAGATCAACTACTCGAGCGAGGGTATCAGCTGGGATGCCATGTAATGAGATAGTGCTACATACTCGCCCATGTTTAGTGTCAAGCACATTGGCAGTGCTACCTGAATCAGGTGATGAATGCGAATGAATGAAAGGTGGGTGACGAACTCCCATTACAGGTTGTGAACTGGAAGAACAGACAGATGTTTGATCCCAACTACGTGGAGGAGGAGGTTTGTCATTGCAACTACGATGAACAATAGCAGCAACTCTAGTAACTTCCTTTTGTCGTATTTCTGGTAGCTTCTCATGTTCAGCAATGTCCTCCGGAATCCGCTTATGATCAAATGCTTGGTCTTCTTCATCAGACAAACAAACAGAAGCTTGTCTTTGGATTCCAACAGATGATCGTCTTCTTACAACACTAGTGACTTCTGGAGGTCTGAAAAGAAGTAATATAATTCATCAAAAGATCAACATTTTCTACATATTTTCCCCATGTTATAGTTTTATTCCATCACAGAGTTTATATATATATATATAATTTACATTAAATAGAAAAACACAATTTTTTAAAAATTCTCAAATAAACTAAACATTAAACCATTCAAGCACTTTGAGACTTTATTAAAAGTGTAACAGCTCTTAATATTCCGCGAAACGATCGTTGGAGGAAACAAGACTCAAACTCGTTTCGAACTTTCTCGACCATAAGGCTCGTAATCTTAACCAAAAGGTAACCATGACCTACATACATGTTAAGAAAACATTTATAAAAATTAAGTAAAATACGTAATATGTAAGAATCGCGTAATATAGTACATACAAAGTGATAATAACTCCCCCACATATTGGAATTTCCACCCCTCTCCAACATTTTTCCTAAAATTCTTTCTCATAAACTGTCATATATAAAACATATATGACCTGTGCGACACATTATTAATTTACTGCAATACATATGTATAAAACACAAATAATTGTCTACATCACCTAGAAATTTATATTTGATTAGCATAAAGTTACCATCAAATTTTTAAATAATGGCAGTACAATTTAGGATTTATAATATTTACTAACAATGTATCAAAATTAACTGTAAAACTTAAGTAGAAAAAATTAATATCTCGCAAAACTTTTGTTTTTTTTTCCAGATAAACATGCAATTCTATTTGTAAAATTGAGGCAAGATTTAAAAAAAAAATACTTTTTAAACTCTTTAGATATAACTCTGTAATTTTCTATGATGTTGCCTATATTTCAGTTGGTAAAAAAAAAAAAAAAAAAAAAAAAAAAACTCACAGCAATCGAATTCAGAGCAATTATTGTTCGTGGCAATTCTCATGCAAAGTTTAAAAAGCAATTTTGTTTTATTTTAATTCAAATTAATATTAAAACACAATAACCAATCCCTCTTTACATAATACATAAGTTTATTTTTTCAGAAAAAAAAATTCCTAACAGATAAATTTGACATATTTTGTAAGATGTTTTCAAAATATTTTGGACAACGCATTTCAAAAAGACGTATAATATCCTAGATCATAATTTAAAAAAAAAAAAGTACGAAACATTTCTCCGAGGTAAAAAGTCAAAAATTAGAAGCCATTAAAGCTTCCCCTTTTTGAATTTACTTAAGCCAAAATAATACATTTTATCCAAGAACACTTAGTACTTTTTTTGATTAATTAAAGTGCATTGTAACATTCATTGAGTAAAAGGAGGAAAAAAGCACAAAAGGATCATAAGTAATTGGATAAAATTATGATAAATTATAGGACATCTTTTAAAGTAACGCATAAAATTATGGTAATTAATACGACATCTTTTAAAATAACTCACAAAAATCTGGTTCATTCCAGTAGTCAAAAATAATAAAATGTATGACAATCTCTTTAAGTGATTTTAATATCTGAATGAAAATTAAAATGCACCTAATGCTTCAAAATAACAATGTATAATTCAAATGAAATTCAAAAAGATATATGAAATGTAAAATATTTTGAGAGCTAAGCAATTGTAATGCATTTGTTAATTTATGTTCACGACCGAAAAAGCAAAATAACAAAATGATGTGAACTATAAAAGCATTAACAGCAATCTGGTAAGCATATCAATTTAAAGTCTGTCAAGGAAAAAATTTAAAATTTTGTAATATTACATACCGTGATTTGTTTAAATTTATGAACAGATCTTGATATTTACAACTACTACATATGAACGAGTTAAGGCTTTTAGATACAAAGGTAAAAATGTTTTACTTTTATTGATATATTTTCTCAACAACAACTCATATATGGGCAATATTTTCTTATAAAATATTTGGTGCTGATGACTGTTATAAAAATATTAATATTCGCAATTTCGTACATAACCTTTGTCATCTCTTAATTTTTTTAAAAGAAAATTTCTTCTTTTCCTATATACATTTTAGCAATTTGTACAAAATGTTTACAAAGGTAAGTTATTATACCATTCTAACACTTGGAATGCGTTGTTAATTATTTTACAAAAAATAAAAGCATAAACCTGGGGTATTGAAGTAATTTTATAGCTTTATCACAATCTAAGCAAATGATACTTTCTCTAAGCAGAAAACTGATTTTTTAAAAAGAAACAGTTTAAATTTATTTAATTTATTTAAAAACAAGTGTTCAATGGTTGAAAACATGAATTATTTGGGCATTGTCTTCACAATCTTTGCAATCACTAACTTTGTACTATAAATTTTCATGGCAAATAAGCTGCAAGAGTAAAGTTTTCTGAAGTATTTACAATACCCTTTCAGATAAGTATGATAAATTTTTGTAAGGGATACCAACCTATATCAAATCAAAAAATAATATAACAAACGATTAGGAAAAAACTATTAAGTAAAATTAACAGAACTAAGAAAGAAATATTACTAAGAGTAAATTAAAATTCAAATGCATGTTAATAGAAAAATAATTATGATAAACAAAATGAAACAAAAATATAATGATCAAAATAACAAAACTGATAGATTAAAGAATTTCTTTAAAAAAAACTTTTTAAGAATTAAGCTACAAAAATTAACGCACTTATATAATGTTCTCCTGCAACATTATAAAATTTGGAATGTATATTAGGAATTTTTTTAAAGTTTTTAAGCGAAAGCCAAGCTTAGATTCATGAATTCTAAATGTCATATTAAACTTGGTTTGGTTTTTGATAACATATTTTTTTGCGATATCACCATTTTAATATTGTTACAAAGAAGATATAATATTAATTGTTTTAACTAATAGGAATAAATATTTAAAGTAATCCATAAATTAAAATAACTCTTTATTGATTATCTATGTATAAAATATTTTGTGTTATTAAGTAAATGCCAAAATCGCAAAAGCAGCATTCAGAATGATTGAAGTAGATAGCATGCTATCTATCATGTAAGCCAAAAGGATATATCTTTCAATATCCATGATCAGCCTCCATATATACATCCTTTTCAGAGATAAACAAGCCTCATACACACCTTTTATTTAAAAACAAACCAAGTAGAAAGATACATAATAGAAATATTTGATTAAATACCATTCTCTATAATTGATCTTAGATAATTAGAATTTTGTAATCTAAATTTAAAAAATCAATTAAGCATGAAAAGTGAATTTAAAAATTTACTTTTTTCACAAGTGCGTATTTTCCATATTACTTATCCCTTTTCTTTGTATGGAAGAAAAAAAAAATCACAACTATGATATGTTTGCGCATTTTAAATTTTCAATAAACACACTGACTTCAAATTATTTTCATATGCCTAATTATCTGGTGATTCCATTTTTAATCTGACAAATTCAGAAAAGCAAAATGATATTCGTTTTCGTAAATTTGGTATACTATGTAGCACTCGTCAGAACTGAATTAAATTGATTCCACAATTCACCTATATTAATACAAATAAACAATTAAATTTTTATATGGGAGGAGGAAGTACATGCCGAAAATCAGTATTTAGGGAGGTTACTGAGGTTTACATTAAGTACTTGTATAAGATAAGGGATAGAATCAAACATATTTTGAATACGCTCTTAGAAAAAACAATCAAAACTGCTTTTATTCGAACCCAAAGCTCATTTATATCAGGGACTAGATGCCAATGGATGAAGTCTCATACATTTAATAGGTGACATATCCCGTAAATAGGTAGAACAAGAAAGAAATTGTATCAGTTGTGCTGAAAAGAATGCTTGAACATTCTTAGCAATTTGAAGATGAGCACTGTTTTGATGAAATATGACATCAAAGACGTTGTGCGAGAGAAAAGGTCTATCATTCAATAAACTCGCACCTAACAGGAGAAAGTCATCACTTGGAGTGAAAGTTAGGGAGGGAAGTATCAGCCCACATAATTGAAACAATCAATGAAATTTCAATATTTTTCAAGAATAGGATTCTTTGTCCTCTCTTTCCTCACTGTTATTCCTTTTGTCTAATAAACTACTACAAAGTAAATTTTGCGAGTAAGTTTTTGATTTTTAGAAATCAAACATAAATTCTCTTTTAATTCTTTCATGAAAATTGATTTACCTGATTCAAAATTGAATAGTTATACGACGTATTGGGCCATTTTCTAATATTTTTTTTTCTACTCTTCATAAAATATTTATTATGTCTTACTTCTAATAATACAGAATTCAATCAATTTACTATCAATGTGTTATATCCATCAATTTATTTCATACAAAATTGATTTGTTTCATGACAAGTTACGTATCATTCAGCTGCTTTAAGTTTTTCTTTTCTTCAAAAAATATTTATTCCGTTATATCTTTCGTCTGACTTCTACAACGTACTAGTTTACTTTTTGATTATAAACAAAAAAAATTTTAAAAAATTGTTTCAAAATTTTAGACAAATTAGCTGAAGTCCTTTAATTATTATTCTTTAACAAAACAAAAACTCGACTGATATCACATTTCTAAAACTGAACACAGATGCATTTATCGAAGAACACTTATTACAAATGACCATCCACAATAGTAAAGAAATCTTCTAGCCCAAAATGATGGTTATTAAACTTAAAAGTGCTATGTGAAACTTTTGGAGATTGATCTGGCAACAATTTTTTTTTGCATTTCTTCAATGTTAGTTAGCTATTATTGATTGACAGACAACATTAGTAAATTAAGCACAATAAGAAATTGCTGTTTAATTATTGTATTAGACTTTAAAAAGGTGGTTATATCATTTATAATTAACTGATGAGCTTATTATAAAAAATAGGAATAAAAAAGGTCATATTTTTATCGAAAGTAACAAAAAAGAAAAAAATCTCAAGATTCGCCTAATGTGAAACTTTTTTACAATAGTATTCTTAATAAAACAGAAATTAATGCTGAACAGACTTCAATTAAATATTAGTTGTACCTCTTATGTGTGTAGTTTTATTAAAATGCTCCTTTTATTGGCAATTAAATTGCCTAATCAGTTTCAATTACTTGCATTTGATAAAACGTGTTTGATACTATACTCTCGGACTTGAGATCGGATTGTTTTGTAATATATAAGTGAAAATTGGATCTATGAGTATGATATTGTTCATAAAACAGAAACTACAAAAATTACCATAATTTCATGTTATCTATTACACATACATAGACATATCTTGTTAAAACATTCAAAGAAGCTATATATATATATATATATTCCTCCAAAAAATTATGAAAATTCATATATGAGCAGATAAATATTATATAAATTTCTATTCTGTACAGAACATCTGATTGATATTCCATTTATCTTGGTACGAGCAATTTCAATCATGAATTAATCTAAATTGCTTTCCCCTTTCACTTTTCAGCAAGAAAATTACATTTTCTGCATTAAATTAATAGATTTCTTTATACAACTCTATACTCATATTTAAATTAATAATTTTCAAGTGAAAAGTAACAATTAAAAATATGAACATTGAAAGTTAATCGGTATGAGCTTATTCCATCTTTCATTCTGCTGTCATTTTAAAATTATGTTATTGGAATCTTCAAACATTTAATTACCTCTGAACTGAAGTTATAATGCCTTTGAATTTTGTATAGCACCTTAAACTAGCTGCAGCTAATAAAAAAAGAAAAACAAGATAGTAATCAAAACAGAAGAAATTTGAGTGAAAATATCTAAAGCACACAACACTCATTATTTATTCATAATCAATAACGAATTTCTCTTTCCAAAAAAATAACTGTATCATAAAACACAGGTCTTTAAAAATTATATGAACATGCCAAAAAGTACTTAAAAAATTGTTTCATTTTCAAAACAGAGCAAAACAAAAAATCGCTGGTAATACAATGTGTGGAAAAAACCCCAATATTTCATAAAATCAGTATTTTTTTAAATAAAAATACGTAATGAGTCCCATCACGCATATTTAATTCGTGCTTTAATATTTTGGATCCAAACATAAACATTACTACCGCATAAGCGCTGAATGAATTATAAAATTACCATCGATTTACTTTAAAACTAATAATCTTATTTCTGAACATAACGAAATATCAAAATACTATCTCAAATGAATATCATCATAAAAAATATTTTACATTTTATTGAGTTTTAATCAAATGTTCCTACATTTATTTCATCTAATTCTGCAATTAAAACCATCTATGTTAAGAATTGAAATTTCATTGATTGCTTGTTCAGGTTGCACTTAAAAGAACCATGTGGGCTATTGGCGACGGACACCGTAATTCTGAACCCTGGTGAAGTGACAAGGACGATACCTGAGCTGGCACCTCACTCTTCTAACTCCTACACCATCCCAATGTCAGGACTTTATGCCTCGACAGATTTAACAGGGAACAGCATTCCTACACGATATGTTTTAAAGAGGCATCAGGATTCGAACCAACGACTTCACTGAAACAATGTTGGTCATAAGTTCGCGACTATGACCCCTCAGCTACTGTGGTTGTTCAAATGTCATGAAGCTAATTTACATGTTAATTGTATATAATATTAACTAAACTATAATAAAGATGCTATATGCGAAAAAATTTATGAAAATATTTAAAATTATTTCCAAGAGTTTACTACAAAAATTATTTATTTTTTTTTTAGAAAATAAATCGTAGTGATGATGAATATATGTACCTTTCAGGTGAAGATGAATCTGACTGACATTCTGTATGTTTTGGTTCAGATGCACTCTGTCCTGTAAAGGAAAATTAATTCATGAAAATTATTTTTACTTAAAAAATTATTCAAAATGTTGGGACCATAATATATATATATATATATATATATATATATATATATATATATATATATATATATATATATATATATAATGAAAATAGTGAATCATATTTAAAAGTTGCAAAAAGAAACTTTACATTAAAAAAAAACATTCTAATTTATTTTTGCATGCCTCCTTTCATATACACCCTTGAATAAGTAAAACCATTGCAAGATTTAAGAACTTTTAAACTAAATATAATAAATACCAAAAAGGAATCATATACCTATAGATGATAACAAGAATAGTGAAAAAAAAAAAAAGGAGAAAGATGTACAACAAAAACAGATTGGGGGAGGGGGGACGAACCTATATAAAGATAAAAAATGAATAAGAAAATGGATAATAACATATTTACATAGCAACTGGCTTAAGGTAGTTTCCTATGGGTTAAACTAGATTTACAGGTCTCACTTATGTTTATAATATCATAAATTCAAAGATACAAAAAAATATTAGTTCTTAGTTTTTCTAAGGTTATAGTTTAAATTCTAAGATACAAGAGTCAGAAGGGGAAAAAATGATTAAGAAAAATACCAATGGAAATCTAGACATATAAACAAGATAAACCTCTTAACTAAAGAATAAAGTAATTATAAAAATAAGAATAAAAAAGATTAAACGTAAAAACTTATTCAATACAAAAACAACACGAGATCAAGCAACTAAATTAGTAGAATTACCACCAAATTAGAAAGAGAAGGGAACTGAAAAACCGTATTGGATAGCAATGCCATTTATCAGAAACAGTGAAAAATATATGAAGAATCCAAAAATAATAATAAATAAATAAAATAAAAGAGAACAAAATAAAATAAAAAAAAAATAAAACCGACAATTTTTTCTTAAAAAAAAACGTATACAAGGCATATATATATATATATATATATATATATATATATATATATATATATAAATTCTGTTTCATAATTTTAAACTACAGGGTTATTCAAAATGAATCATCCGATTTCAAAATTGCTACATTTTCATAAATGAACAACACAAAATAAGTTATACATGAATGCAAAGGGAAAATACAGAAGGCTTTTTTACAAATATTCGATATAATTTCCATTAGTTACACTAAGAATGTCAATTCAATATGTAAATTTTGACTGAGCACGTTGTACAGTGTCAGTGGTAATTGATGATACAGCAGCAGAAATCCGTTGTTCAAATTCACATAAATTTGTTGACAATGGAGGAGCATTCACTTTACCTTTTGCAAACCTCCAAAGGAAGAAATCGCGTGGAGCCATATCAGATGACTTAGGTAGTCAGCTCTGTAAGATCAAGTCATCTGGTCTACTACGACTTATCCAACTGCGAAGTAACTCCGTGAAAGCTTCGTGAAATAGCTTCTAAAAGAACACACGACTGACACCTACTGTTCACAATATAAAACTTCCCAATTTTTCATTTTTGTATTCATATATTACCTATCATTCTGTGCGGGTTTTTTCTTTTCTTTTCTTAAATGGAATTTCGAAATCGGATGATTCATTTTCAATAACCGTGTACTATTAATAAGACTCAAACAATTATCAGCTTATCTACAAAGTTTGAGAAAGTCAAATTTAAACTTAGATCTACTCAATATTAAATTTAAAATGTTGATTCCTTTTTGTTTAGTTAAATATATTTTTATTAGAATTTTACTTATCAATTATATATATATGTGTGTGTGTGTGTGTGAGAGTGAGTGTGTGTGTGGAGAGAGAGAGAGAGAGAGAGAAAGGTACCTAATAATTATACAATTATGCGTAAAATTTTTTACTTTAACATAAATAATCTGAAAAAAAAAATAATAATTATTTTAGTGTCGTGCGAAATAACCAGAAATAAATTTACAATAGAATTATATTAATATCTTAGAAAAATGGTGTCAATATAAACAATGTTAAATTTCCTATAATTTTTGTGACACTAAAATTTCACAAGATCCCCATAAAATTTAGAAGTGCAACTAATTGTTCGAATACTTATATTACTCTTGCTTGTAAGAAAGTACCGAAAATTATACGAAATATTACAGATAAGTCGGAGAGCACAGCTTTTATGAAAAATAGAGCTGAAAAAGTCATAAATATATAAAAAAAAATATACAAATTAGTCTTATTTATAACTATGAATTTAAAGATTTTTTTAATTCTATTCATATAGATGATTTTATTAAAGTTCTAAAAGAGATTTTATATAAAAGAAAGTGAATATTTATAAAATTATTGCATATGATAAATTTCATAACCTGGTTAAGTTAGTGTTAAAAGGAAAATTTTATATAGTTTTAAATAATAAAATATGTAATCCGCTAAAAGGTATATCGAAAGTGGTCCTGCAAGCAATTGTTTATCTATATTATTAAGATGATAGTTTTTATGATAATAATTTTAAAATGTTTGGATATTATTTTCTTTCAAATTAATAACGAAATGTTAAGATGTTAAACTTCTTATACTTTTATCATGAAAATTTAAATTTATTGCACATTAATATGGATGAAAGTGAAGTGGAATGTCTTAGTATTTATTTAAAAATAGAAAGTAAAATTTTGAGAAATATATATATGATAAATGAGACATGTTCTTATTCAGGACTCGTAAAGTTCCCTTATTTAAGAATTCCTTAAGTAAAAATATTTTCAGAAATCTTAAGGAATATCAGAATGGTGTTAAAAATGCAAGACTTTTCAACAATCTGAACAAGTTTAAAAAATATGTTTGGAGGCTAATTTTCCTATTAATTTTATTCAGAGAAATTTAAAATATAATAATTATAATCTTAAGTTTTCTTTCTCTCTCTGTGTGTTAAAATTGTTTTTAATTTATTATTGCTTTTAGACTTTTTTTTAATTCCATTTTTATATATACTTCTTTTATTTTGTGTTAATTTCATTTCTTTTATTACTAGCTCGATGTCCTTTAAAATTTAATTTTTTGAAATAGTATCATTTTCATCTTATGCTTTATTTAATTTCAAAAGTGGTAAAATATTTGTAGGTTAGTGCTAAATTTTGTGTGTGTGGTAATTGTTTTCGCAAGTTTTGTTGAATATTTTTTAATCTGATTATTTTAATTTTGGATAGCTCTTCCTTTCTTTTTTGCTTTGTTTCATGTATAGATTCTTCCAGTATATATATATATATATATATATATATATATATATATATATATTGTTTGTTTTAGTGTTTTTTGAAATATTTTTGGTGGTTCCACATTTTTTATACATTTTTCTGTAGGTGAACGTTGGGCCTGTAAAACGAGTTTAAGCCAGCAAATTTCCCTTAAGCCAGATTCAGAAAAAGCAAATATTATAGTTCTCGTTCTTTTTTGGTTTATTTCTCCCTTTTGTAGACAATTTTTTTCATGCTTTTTTTTTCTTTTGTGTATTTGTGGTTTAACTTTTTGGTAATTTTTTTTTTTTATTTTCATTCAAATAGATTCTCTTTCTAATTAGTCTGATAATGTAACTTTCCCCAATTTTTTTTTCTTTTTTTATTTTATATGTTCATTTTCATAAAAAAATTTCTTTTGTCGTAAAATTTCTTGTAATCTTAACGAATTCTGTTTTGTTCATATATATATATATATATATATATATATATATATATATATATAT
>BMAW01040677.1:404220-440283 GCA_019974015.1 Nephila pilipes | reverse complement strand
TTTTTTTTTTTTTTTTTTTTTTTTTTTTTTTTTTTTTTTTTTTTTTGACTAGCAAATTTTACTTTTAATAGAGAAAATTATGAAAGGGAGCCATGATTGAAATCAGAAATCAACATTACATACAAAACAATGCTAATAACAGAAAAAATTCATTAAAATATTCATAACATTAAAACTTTACCAAAATAATCATAACATTAAATGAAATATAAAATTAAACTAATTTCTTAAACAACAAACATTAAAACACAAGATGAATGTAGTATTTAATATTTTTTATTTTGTAACGATGTAAGAAAAGAAATAATAATATTTTGAAAATAAAAGTCAAGAAATATATTACGTTTAGTTGAAGCTCTTGTCATTGGTAGTTCTTGTAATTCTATTTCAGTGCCAAAATCTTCTGCAAATAAGAAAAAATATACAAATGATTTACAGAAAATAAATAATTCGAAGAAAACTGCTTGTTATTATTAAATAAAGAAGATAGAAATAACATTACAGTAACAGTTAAAGGTTATTAATAACTTTTACCAACATCTGCAAAGGACATTAAGAAATTGTGGTGAAATCTGATTAAAGGTATAATGAAGTAAAGTTGTGGTTATTTAAAACATTCATTAAAAGTTATTTAAAAAATTATTTCGTATCTTGTTCTTAATTTTACTCTTGTTCTGCGCTTCGAAATTTCAAATGTAAATTATTACGGCAATTTACGTATTACTTTGGAGTGAGTAGATTTTTAGTTAATAATAACATAATTATTGCGTGATAAGTAACCGGAGTAAGCAGTTGTTACAATTAAGAAAAAATTCAAGCGCTGAACATTTTTAAAAACTGTGTTATAATAGTTTAGAAAATGGAAATTATTTTAAAACATATAAAATAAATTAGCAAGCTTAGTTTTTTCAACTGTCGCAGTTTTTTTCAAATTAAGATACATATAACTGAAGAGCATTGTTCCTGCAGTTCTTTTCAAATTACCTCACCATGGAAAAATTGAAATTATTTACATTTTTTGCTTCAATTCTGTAATATTTGATATCAATAAATTACATGTATGCACAAATTAATTTTTAAAAACTACATTAAGTGCAACTATTTATTAATAAATCGGGATCTTACTATTCAATACTGACTAAATAAATGAGTAACCCAAAAATTATGTGTGAAATATATATTACTGAAAATATTTATATTTACATTACACAATTCAACTACGAAGTTGAAAAAAAAAACGTCAATCCTTCAAAAAAAATTGTTTTTTGAAATCAACAAACGTATGCATTTCAAGAATTCATAAATTTTTTACTGTCTTATTTTAAACTTAAGTTCATTCATAAATAGTACATAATGTTTTTCTGGAAGTTACTGAATGGTATTTTGTGTTTTCTGCTAAAGAATTTAAGACATGTACGGCTATAAGAATTCGAAGAGTCAATAATATTCGTAAGATTGGTTCATCTTCTTGACTGTCATTACCATTCCAATAATCATATCTGTTTTTTAACAATACAACACTATATATATATAATTATGGTTGCATCATCATAGTATTGATAAAAACATAATATAGCACAAAAGAAATCTTTTTTGATATCTGTTCAAGTCTCAATATCCTTTAATTACATCCACGGAATTTTTTTTTTTTTTTTTTTTTCAAAATATTCCACTCTTCGTCTTTTTCATATCATTGAATTCTCCATGAGCAAAACAAGGCCTAAGATAAAATTATCGAAATACCTTTGCAATATATTTTGTAATACATACATGACCCAATATATTCAAAAGACGAGTGATACAAAGATAATTTGTCAAAAGGATATTTTTAAGAAAAACTTTTAAAACGTATTTGAATCAAGACAATGCACGGTTAGGTGCTTCATATAATAAAACATAATTTTTTACAGTAACTGTAATCATATTAAGCAGCATCTGTAGCAGAGTTTCTCAAACGATGAGTCACGATCGGGGGTACTCGATCACGGGAAAAAAACTTGCCATCCACCACCTCCTGCCTTCGCCTCGTTATATCATGAGCCATAAAGCGACGTGAGGCGGCAGGGAAACAAAGCTCTTCAAGGCTATCTATTTCATATTCGTTTCGCGTGCCACTCATGCTATAAATCTTACAGAATTGCAGAATGAGTATAGTATAAGATAACTGCTGGATGAGATTTCAGCTGCTATAAAAGAAGATTTTCTATGCTTTTTCTATGATCTTAAGGAATATTTTCCCCCATCAACAGTGACAAATAATGGAAAAGTCGTTCTTTGCATTTAACATGGAATTGAAGACAGATTTGCCGGATACAGATGTAGAGTCCACAATTAAACTGCCATGTGACACATCATTCAAATACATATATATATATATATATATATATATACGAGAGAATACCACTGAGAGAGAGAAATGAAATTTTGGCTTTCGTGCAATCAAGAGAACTCAATTTTAATAGAAAAGTCTATAACAATTCTGATGCCTTTTGTCCTGACCGAAAAGGGTGAATGCAGGATTTCAACACTAAAAAATAATTATAAAAATTCCTAAATGATAAATTCCTAAAAAATAAATATAAAGATAGATTAGAAATCAAACCGTATCTGAGCATTAAATAATGTTTCTCCCCTCCAAACATGAAGTTTTAAGTTCGCGAGAAACAGCTTCATATTTTTTATTAATCATTCGATCTAATTAAAATTTCCTTTTTGCAATTACTTATGTAATATAATTTCATATAAGTAATCAAAAAGTACAAGAGAATTGAAATGACATTCAAATAATGCATTATTTTACTTACAAATCTTAAAATAGGCAAATAAGGTCTCCATAGAGAATCTAAAAAATGACCAAGTCATAGGAAAAGAAGTTTGTGAAACATATATAGTATAAACTCAATACTTTTATAACTAAGTATTATACCTGGTCCACTATCAGGTACAGCTTGGGCCCATGACTGAGAAAGTCCACTCTCAAGGAGTTCATCAGGATCAAATTCTTTCAATTCCCTACAACATAAAAATAAGATACATAGAATATGTATTTCCTTTCGAAAGACTGACAACTCCACACCGTTGACTTCCAAAGGAAATTACCTCCCTTCAGTTATTTATTATTGATCAAATAACTGTCATTCAGAAAAAAAAGTGATAGCATTTGGTATAAAACAAAATTCATAAAATTTATTTATTCTGTTATTCATAAACAATTGCCTTAAAATGCAATTATTACAGATGACAAATTATGAATATAATAGAGGAAAATCATTTTCATCTTACCACACAATCTATCATTACATCATAGTATACGCAAAAACAAGAATAATTGATATTTGAAATTTATATGAATTTTACACTACGAGGTAAAGTAATAGAATTCACAATGAAATATGCATAAAAAATAAAATATATGAAACAACACTTTAAATATTACCTCGAAATATTGCTTTTATAGTCAGATACATAATATCCGTTGCTGTGATAATTCTAACTAATCTTTTCTTGTAATATCAATCAGAGGAGTCTCATTCATAAATATTTATCCATTAAACCTTTTTTTTTCAGCTAAGAATACATTACATAATTTTGAATATATATATAAAATCTATTGGCTCACTCGTTTAAATTTTAAATCTCAATTACTCAATTCTAAAACAATTTTGCTCTACTAAGGTCCGCATGTGGTCTAACAAAAAATTGTAAGATGGCGTACTTTACGAGATAGTAATATTAATGATATTTGTATTCAAAAACAAAATTTTAACATGTTATTAATTTATAATCGATGATTTATTCAATGTTGAGATATTCATAAAGCCATTCTAAAATTATTATATTTAATTCCCTCTGTTTGTACGTAATGGGCATACTGGAATATTTTTACTCAAAATTGTTGATCGTATAATATTCGATATATTTCTCGACAAAACGTTTTTGTGCTTTACTTTTATAACATAATAGATAGTATTTATGCAATACATTCATGTTGGTAAGGCTTTCAATGCTTAACTGTAAAGAGTCAAGCCGCATTAAAAAAAAAAAAAAAAAAAAAGTGCATACCTTGAATGTGTTTGTGAAGATTTGGGAAGTAAAACGCTGTGATTTTTGATTATATTTAATAAATAGTACTTATTAAATAATGCAGAAAATCGTGAAAGATATCATTTTCTGTGCACAAGATGATTCAAAAAAGACGGGGGAAACTTATGGGGAAAGTTATAGTGATGATACAAATTTATTTTAGAAATATCTCTTATGCAGAGTTTTTCAGAAAAGATGGGAGAAATTTTAACTGGAGATAGTACACACCGATACGCACATACAATTTTCAAAATGAATGCATGGTCTAAAATAAAACGCAAACTCTTGAGCGCATTTCGAAGCGGCTGCAACGCAAATTTTATTACACCATTCCTGTTGTGATTTATTGGGAAAAAAAGAACACCATACATGCGAATGTAACCTGGAAAGAAGAAACCATACGACCTGCATCATACCGGAACATCAGAAAGAACCCCCCCCCCTTTTTTTTTTCACAGAGCTGCCAATGCAAGCGCGTAAATGTTTACTAATTGAGCAACTGCCTGTTGGGTAAAACGCTTACTGTACATTCGTGTTGCATCTATGATACTTCCGTGAAGGAAATGCGTGTCTTTTTTTCAGTATTTCAAAAGTGTGCCATTTCTCGTACGCTGCAACTTTTGGAATGGTTGCAAGCTAGAGTAACTTCACAAATGCCCATAGTCGAAAGGATGAAAGAGAAGAATCAATCAAAAAAAGATTTGGAGAGTACAGATCTAAATTTTTAAATTTATGCTATGGTGATCGACAAAAGTGCGCATATTATTAATACAGATCTATTGATAATTTTTAATAGAGACATAGGGGTCGAATATAATACAACAGAAGATATGGCTTCTATAGTGTCATCTAAAGACACATTTGAATCAAAATATTTATGAAAAGTAATGAAGAATACGTTAAAGCTATTTTTCTTCACCCATTGAGAACATATCTCGTATAGGTGTTGATAATATCACGATAAAAGGTTAATCGTAAAATTAAAAAAAATATGCAATGGCCTCCTAAAATTAACATATGGTGAAATGTTCTTTCACACTACACCAAAAAATTTATGAGGAAAGGTTTCAAAGATGGATAATGTTATGAAGATTGTCATCAAGGTTGTAAATTTCAAACGTACAAGGATTGAATTATCGACAATTATAATAATTCCTTAACTTTACGGATGCTGATTATATGGACTTAACTTACTTTTCAGAGTAAGATTTGGTCTCATTTCCCTGAAAAGGATAGTAGGACTCGTTATAATTGCAAGTCATACATAATTTGAGATTACCTCGTTTTATAATTTATTATTAGTTTATATACATATTTATTTAGTTATTCTATTTATCTATTGGACATTGTTATATTTACTTTATATATATATATATATATATATATATATATATATATATATATATATAATCTAAGGATAACTAATTTATAACTCAAGTTCTACTTCCCATTTAATCTTTGTTTTCCTGTCATTCATATTTGCACATGATGTTCAATAGTAATTAATTTTTTCAGCAAAGATCACCCAACTTTAAACTTCCATTCCCATTTCGTTTCTTTTTATGGTCATAGACCGAACTATTTCACACATTACCCCCAATACTAAAACTCTAATGTTAGAAATTCTGACTTAGCAATAATAACAATAACTATATAAAGTCCCACTCCAAATTACTCTAGCCTGACGTCACTATGCACTACGTGTAACCTACAATTTTAAGCTCCTTGATTTTGATCATGATAAAAATAATAAAAAATGAAAAAGTTCTATGCAAAGTTTTGCGAAGAATAGATTTAGCCAATCAAGGTTCGCTTTTACTTATAATTAATATTAAATTAATCAATTAAATATAAGAATTAAGGCAAACGATAAATTATCGAAAAATGGACAATATTAAACTTTACTGGTATTAAAATAAAAGAAAATCACAAAAAATTGAAAAGTGATCTGTATTTTATATAAACATGAGGTGTGACTATTAAATAACGAGACTGACGCTGTAAAGCATTTTTATTTGATGTCATTCATGTTTAGTTATTATCATCTTCAATATACACCCTTCCTTTATCCCTACAACGCTCTATGCGAATCTTCCCTTATTCGAAACAGTGCTGGAAGTCTTTTGTCAGCTCCTTCAGGAGGCGTACCGCTTTCTCTTCCCTTCTCCAATGGACTCACATCTTGTTCCTTTTAATGCAGATTTCACCTTAAAAAACAGACAGAAGTCGCATAGCGCAAGATCCGGCGAATAAGGTGGATGGTCTAACACTGGGATGCTGTACTTTGTTAGAAACCTCTAAACCAGATAATGTGAAATGAGCCGGTGCATTGTCTCGGAGGAAAAATTTGTCGTACGGTATCTTTCTCGATTCCTACAATCTCAGCAACCGCAGGAATACTTAACCGACAACCAGATTGAACGAGATTACCCATTTTTTGGATATTGTCAACCGTTTTTGACGTGGAAGAGCGACCGCGCATGAATAATCTTCAACGTGTTCTCAGCCATCTTAAAAATGCTTAAACCTCTCAAAAACACGTGCAAGGGATAAACATTCATTGCCTTATATTTCTTTTAATCAATTACCAGTAGCGTTTTTTCCAAGTTTCATGGGAACTTTCACAATAATTCGTTCCTCCCCTATCACTTTTTCCGCGAAACAAAAAAAAAAAATCCAATGCGAACAATGGGTACGGGTATACGGATTTGCTTACAAAAGCGAGTGACACTGCATTCGAAAGAGAAGGCTTCACGCTAAACAGCTGTTGGTCGCTGGCGTATGGCGCGTGCGTATTACTTCTGTAGTAGTGTCAATCTCGTTATTTAATAGCCCCACCTGTGGAATGTATATATATATATATATGTGTGTGTGTGTGTGTGTAAGTGTGTGTGTGTGTGTGTGTGTGTGTAGTAGTAATGTGTGGCTCATGTGTGTGTGTGTGTGTGTGTGTGTGTGTATCAGTCGCTGCAGACATTTGTCCGAACGTTGCATTAATCATTCGATGTCCCGACTACAAAAAATCGTTCTTTGATCTGAAGAGTCAGCTTTGAACAGCTGTGTGAACCTGGGCATCGTTGGAAAATTGTCTTCTATCCAAATGTTGTTTGAGCTTGCCGAATAAGCGAAAGTTGAAGGGTGCCATATCGGGATTGTACGGTAGATGTATGTGTGTGTGTGCTGCAAGACCTCCCATTCAAAAACCCGTTCAACTTAGCGCTAACTTCTTGGTATTTCGTAGAACGCCTCTGCATTCATGGTTTTGCCTTTCTGCATAAATTCGGGGAAGACAACTTCTTCGCAATCGGGGTGGAAAAAACCGAAGCCATGACTTTACCCGCTGATGGGGGAACTTAGGATGCCTCCCGTCTTATATGCTCACCGTTGATGGCTTCCTTGCCTTTCCTCACCGGTTAAATATGTTCCGTCATCTTTGAACTGTTAGCACCATTTCACAATGGTTGGACGTGACAATGCATGTGGCCAAAGCACCGCCGATATTTCGCTATGAATCTCCATACACATGAAACGTTTCGCCCACACAAAACATACTGTTTAACACCGTATTTAATACTTTCTTTTTTTATATGAAGAAAATAGAAATTAAAATATTAAGGGTTAATAATAGTTATCAGACTATAAAATAAGTTAATGATAAAGATATTTACTCAATTTATAGATATGACTTTGAAGATAAACTAAATAAACTATATTTGAAGTTAGACTTTGTTTAATTCAATAAATACTGAGGATTTAATTACATTAAAATAATAAGATATTTAATATGAAGAAATATCTATTATATAGTTATATTAAAATAATATATATTTTATTACATTGAATAATTGTTATTCAATAGATATGGAGGATTTAACTCAATATTAAATATTTTCTTTTTGGAAGGAAGGAAAGACAAATAAAATTTTTAAGGAAGAAATTAATATCTTCTTGTTAATTAAAAAAATTAAAATTAATATTTCTATATCATAAAGAAATTTAATTATCTAATTAATCTCGTTTTAAATGAAAATTTTATTATTTATAAAGGTAAAAGAATTAAAGTAATTAAAGGAATACTCACAAGATGGACCGGCTAATAATAGTCTTGCCAACGTTTTCTTAAACTTGGAAATAAACTTAACTTACCGCTAGGAAATTAACTTAAAAGTTGTAGATAAAAAAAAAAAAGATTTGTGGTAATATATTTGACAGAAAAAAAAGGTACAACTATTTTTTTTTCTATCAATAGTATACAATTTTTTTACCAGCAGTTTAAGCTTAAATACTATATGGAAGCTCTCCATTGAACCAAAAATAAATAAACCATTTCATCAATACTAGCACAATAATTTTTAAAAACATATCAGATTATTTAATTTTTCTTTTGATATGCTACCCAAAATTGGCTTATTCAAGTGTTGGAATTAAAATTTCGTTTATTATCCAAACAGATAATTTAAAGCAACTGGAAATCCAATCGTATTTTTTAATAGCTTGGGCCATTTAAGAGTAGAGAGGGTGGAAAAATTTAATTGTAATATGCAGATGTCAGCTAATCAATTAACAAATAAATTTTCTCAATTCTTAATAAGAAAAAAAAGAGAGACAGAGAAAAAACATAAAACAGAAAATCATTACTACTAAAGAAAAAAAAATTAGAATCATTGATCTTAATTTCAGATAAAATAAAATATGTATCCATCTTTTCTATTTCTTGAAGAATAAAAAAAAATATATGTATCCATCTTTTCTATTTCTTAAAGAATAAAAAAAATACAAGAGTATTTTATCTATTTACTTATATGCAGACTTTACTTTATATTTTATATAAATAATAAATTTTAATAAAAACTATTTCTCCAAAATATAAACCTGCAACTGAAACTAAAGACTCTTTTAGAAGCATTTATAAATAAATGATATTAATGAATATATATGTTTTCTTCTCTTAACATTTTTAATCATTTATTTTTTTATAAAAAGAAGTCAACATTCCAATGAACCTTTATGAATAAAAAGTATCATTTGTAAAAGGAGAGCTTAATCTGTAAGAATATATACGCATTTTTTAAAAAAGATTCGGTTATTATAAAATCTAATATTCAAAAGACAGGAACAAGCGTATAGACCAAACTAAATTGTATTTGATACATCAGTATGTAACTGTACTCAGATTTAAATTTTGGCGCGAAATAAAGGTAAATTTCTAACAGTACGTTTACAAATACTGGAAGAGAATATTTTAATGAATATTGAACACAATAAAGCAAGTTTCCAATGTGTATGACGAAATTGAACATTTTTTTCTTTTTAGGTAATATGTGGGTTATATGCTAGCGAGTGAAATAAATGCTCCAATATATAGAAAAAAAAAATATTAAATTTTATCAAGCAAACCATGAGCAAAAGTTCATTCATCAGAATTTACATATTAATGAAGTATTTAAAATTTTGAATGATAACTGGGCTTTATTCTCGATACACCAAGTGTGAGCGAAAAAAGATATTAAAAAACGTAATACTTTACATTTTCCTGTTGCTCTGCTTCCACTGTAAAATTAGTTGCATCACACTTAAAAACGTGCAAGCCATACTGAAGAATTGTTCATAATTTCATATCAGCTTTGATAATAGAGCCTTTTGAAGATTCTTCTCCCATGTTATCATATTGTTGTGCCAAATGTTTAAGGGACACCAGCCGTAAAACCTCATTTCACCACCGTTAATTTGTAGAAAAGAATCTATATATAGAGCCATTTCAAAGGAGGGTGCGATAGTCCTGCCTAAAGCCGTCCTTGATTCCAAAATAGAAATAAGATTTTTTTAAAAAAAAATTCCAGAACAGGTTTACAAACTCGTAGGTGATGAAAAGGAGAAGAAAAATCAAAAAATTCTGTATAAAAAGTTTCAAAATATGATAATTAACTTCAATTCCCTTAACAAACTTGATCCTAAAATGTGAAGTAAAATGACTTTTACACTACCCTTTTGACAATGTAAATATTTACTTTTATGCAAACAGCGAAATTCAAATTTTGATACATGGCGCCATCTAGGAAACTGTTCTGATACTAAAAGTGTTCTCTCTTGTTTTATCTGCCTGCGTTGTCGTACACAGAATAATTAAAACGGACACATTGGCGGAAATAAATGTATCAAATATATATTTCAAGACAAAGATAACTGAATTTCCCTATGGTTTTTTTTTTTCAAATATAAATTTCAAAATATCCTGAACCTTTATTCGTTTTAGGTTTTAGAACGGGAGGGCGGCGGTATTATATCACGAGAGAGAATTTAAAAATTTGTCTAAAGACAGAGAATAAATATACACACGAAAGACCAGAAAATATTAATTATAATATACTATACCCTAGATAAAAATTGGTAGTATCTTGATGAGTAAGAAGGTTTCCATAACGTAATCTAAATACTCGTTTGTATCAAGTTCGATTAAATACACAGCAGCCTACACCTCTTACAATTACATACATCCGCAGATGCATAGTATATAACTACTGCACCATCAATAAGTGTTGTAGACTTCTAAAATATCTTTTGCATGTGAAATGTATAATGGATATCTAAGAGGAATGTACATTGAATGAGAAAAAATATGTTTTTTTATGACTTTGCAGTATTGTCTAAGTGCTTCTCATAAATTACTTTACCTATATAAGAATGAAGAATGTCATAGTTTTTCTTGTTTTCAGATTTTTTTTAAGCAAAGAAAATGAATTTTTATAAAAGCCCTTCAAGAAAGATTCCTTCATTTGATTATAACAATTTTTTTCCCCTTCGGGATTGATCCTGAACTATAATCATCAATTTATCTCGAGTAACTTTTAAATAAAGTCAAATATTATTTGAGAGCCCATTCAAGTACTAGATCAAAATTTGATTACCCCTAAAATCCTCAGAATTTTTCTAAGGAAAGAACTTAAACGTTTACTTGTATGAGCCATTTAATCATGACTCTATATCTGTTTACAGGAACGACCGAAATTTACGATCATTATTGGCATAGGAGGGATATAAAGTTCACTGAAAATACGTATAATCATTTCCTTATAAAAATAATTGAATTAATTTCAAAGTAAATTTTATTACATATTAAATAAAGATGTAACAAATTATACTCATTTGTGATTAAAAAAAGCTTATCGGAATTAAAAATTAAAGGGACGTTTCAAAATGCATTAAATCGGAAGGAATCTCATCTTCCAAAACATTTAAATAAAATGAGACAAACATTTTATTTACTTCAACAAACAATTATTTACTAATCTGTCCTCGTATTACTAACTATATGTCAAGAATTTTCTTAATAGCTGTTTTTGCATTGCAATATAATGTATAATTTTACTTTAATTTTACAAATTAAGATTAGTTGAAATTTTAAAAAATATTTGAATTCATCAAAATTTGATAAAATCACAAACTTTATTAATACTTAATGTTTTGTTGAAAAAAAATTTAAAAAATAATTTTAACAAATGTTTCTTTCAGCCACTTATATTTTAAAAACGGAATCAGAGAAGATATTATGTTCGACCATTTAAAACTTTTGTTCCAATTTTAATCTAAAAATCAAATGTTCTACTAGATCTGACCTGTTTCACTGATTATGATAATAATTAAATTGATGTATTCACTTGATATATTTCAATCTAACAGCCATAACGAATTAAATAAATACAAATCATGAATATATATATATGATTTATTTATGAAGAACTTGGCTACATATTGCTTTATTAGAGAATTATGAGAATAAAAAAAATCATATCAAAAACAATTCAGTAAAGCATTTTTTGAAAGCTTGAGAATGTCTTCAAAAAGCTGTTAAATGCTATAGAAAAAGAAGCCTGAAAAAGTTTCAGTCTACTATATATCAGCTTGATATCGGAAAGTTAACGTTTTCTTACCCAGTTTATTATGAAATCAATTTACCCTTACAGACTTTACTGAAAATAAATGAGTTCACAAGACTTTTATAATATTTTTTTTTGTGTATACCAAACCACTTTTTAAAATTAAGAATAGGAATTCTCCTCTACCAGCTTCCGAATAAACATCGATTGTAGTAATATAATGAGACTACCAATTTATGAAGTTAGGACTTTTCCAAATTTACCAGGTTGTTGATTTATTTTCAAAATGTCTTTATATGTTCGAGTATAGTTTCACAAAGATAAAAGATATAGTTAAACGAAACATTAAGAAGAATGTTTCATAAAATTCAGAATTTTAAAACTCTATGTAAAGCTCTTTTACATTACTTAGTCGGATAGTTTCAGAAATTCATATATTTCAGCTTATAAATAAGTGACTTTTTTATGATTGATAAAATTGCTTAAAATATTGAAATACAACAAAAGAAAACACGTTAATCATTCATGAAAAAATTTATCAAACATAAGAAATTTAACTTACCCACAAATTTAGCTAAATTAATTAATCAAAAGAAATTTAACTACCCCTCAAATCTAATTCAGTGATATTTACCAATGTAAAAGTTGATAATTTTCTTGGAAGAAGAGTCGAGAAGAAGTTAAAGACGTGCTACGAGAAGTTTGAGACGTGCATATTACTTGGATTTCAAACGTGGCATTTCAAGTGCCATTGGGTGTTAATATAAAGGAAGCTCTAATTTCTATTTCTTTAAAAGTTTATACTGACAGAACTATGCATTTCAACGAGAAGAAGACGTAGCCTTTTCTTCGTCATTAATTAAATGTTACTGAAATCATATATCCATGATAAATGGTATAATACTGGGTTATGTTATATCCTAAGGTAGCATTTCCCAGATAGCGCATAGCGTATAAAAATGTTTCGTGAAAAATTACGAAAATTATTATAAAAACAAAATTTATTTTAAGGCTGTTTGTTCATATGTTAGGGAAAGAGACTTAAATTGGAAATACTATTTCTGTTAGAAAATAGTACTCCAATACTTATTTCATATTCAAACTTCCCTAATAAATGGAAGAAAAACTCATTTTAATTCACTACTTATTTTTATTGGAACCAATTACATTTTCCCTGCCTACAATGACCTTCGTACATCGACTCCTTTAGTTTTAACATATGAAAATAAAAATCCAATTTTAATTGATGATAAAAATTAAAAATGAATGTTTCTTAGTTTTGAGAATATGTAAACAAATATATGGTGAATAAATATATTTTTAAAATTTCCTAATTTCCTAATTATTTTTTTAAGTTACCTTTGTTAATGTAGGAGTATTGTAACACAAAAAAATGTTTCTTATTCCATATTATTAAGTGAAAAATGTCTTAAAACGTGAACAAAAAAGTTTTCGCGTCAGACAAAAATTACTTCTTACTGATAGAATAGATAAACACTTTCGCAACTTCGTTAATTTTTCATACATTTTTCCAGGTATTCTTCCTTCTACAATGACGTATTCATAACTTCGTAAGATTTTCATAACCCACTGCTCCCAAATAAAAATTAATTTTTTTTAATTAAAAAAACGCTGAATTATAGACTCGAAGTTAGACTAGTCACAAGAATTTAACTTTATACAGTTATAATCCTCATCAGAAAAAAAAAATTGTGGGGCAAAAATCAAAGGATATAAAAAAAATTTAATTATTATTTCATAATACTCGCATATACATGCTCATTTGTTTTACTACTTATTAAAAACATCTAAGAGAAAATGTTTTCATTCCGTATTTATATCTACCTGACTGTTTCACTTCATGTTCTCCTTACTTTAAAAGTTGATCAAGGTAAAAAAAACATAGGTGTATATAATATTTTTAAAATTCTGAAGAATATTTTAAAGTCAAAAAGTTCCGAAAAATTTAGTTCTAAAATACAGGAAGTGTTGTCCTACCATGATTGTATCGGTGTCTTGGATACCACAACTTGTGTCACCTTTTAGTAGAATTCTTCGACATGCATGACGCAATACAATTTAATACGATTCGGGGGGAAAAGCAATCCCACAGAAACACTAGGATTGACTCATTTACTGCTTCAGTGTATTTTTTTAAACAAATAAACAATCATGTTCTATCTTTACTCCATTACATTTTCATTTTTCATTCATCTTGTCTTAGCAAACTTTTTCACTCTGTGAGTTGTAATTATTTTGAGTGTATATTAGTATACACATACATATCCACTGCTTGAAGTAAACAGTAATAGCATTTACATAAACAAAAAATCCAGTTTTCAACTGAACAAGGAATTTAAGAAATAATTAGTAGTGACTCGATTTGATTAGTTGGATCGTATTGAGAGACTCGATTTGAGTCACTTCCTTAGATGTGGGGACCGCTAAAACGACACATTTTGTAATGTAAATTAGAATTATGCAGAATCGCATGTGCTTTTATTTGAATAAAAAAATTTCTGCGATGAATTAGATTCTGTAAAAATATTTTGATACTGAATATTAAAGGCGCAGGAGAAAAAAAAAGATATTTTATTGTTCAACAATTTTCATTGCAAGAATTTGAATTGTTAAATCATTGAATCAGGAAATTAAATCACCTTTTAAATTGACCAGAAAGATTTTCAGGAATTTTAAGCAAGAGTTTAAAATTAAGTAATGTTCTTATAAACGATTAATAATAATATCGTGTGAAATAAATTAAATATTCAATTATTTTTTAAAATTTCATCAATTTAATTCAAACTTTAAATATGAAGCTTCAAAAAATTTATACTTATATTAAATGTAATTGATTTCGTTTATTTCATAAAGCTCTGTAGATCTATTTATCAATCTCTTTAGATTCATTAAAAAAAAAAACTTTAGCATGATCATCAAGAAAATCCTTCTATAATTATTTCTTAAAATTATTGGATTTCATCATATGCTTTTAATGAAAGCCATCTTCACCTTTTGTATTTGTCATGCTTCGTTTGTTATAAGCTCTTACATTTAAGTGAAATTAAAAGTTTGTTATAATCTCACAAAAAAATACTTTAAACTAACATACACACGTTTCTTTAAGAATTTCTTATAATTAAATTCTGGGTTATTCAAAAGAGTTTTATGTTGATTTGGCATTTGATAATAAAAAGTTTAAATCAGTTACTAATTCGTTAAAATGTACTTTCTTTTAGTTAAAAAAAAAGAAGAAGAAAAGTGATTACTTCATGCTTTACATTTTTTTTTCTACTGCATATTAATTTGAAAATATCTCACTGATCTAAATCTATCAAAACAAGACTTAATTACTACATTTTTTTTATCTAATTATTCTCATAAAAGCAATGCTAGTAGAAAAACTAACGCCTATTTGTTCTAATGCGCAAAAAATCCTAAGAGCAAACCGTTTCTAATCGCCTCTGAATAATCCACTCCTAAAAGACTGTGCATAATTTGTCACTGGAAGTTTCTCGCATTCACTAACCAAGTCACGTGCACCATGCTCGTCGATTGAAATGAAATCTACCTAACTATCTTCTAAGGTGATTGTTATCTATTGTGCCAGCTAGACTAAAGAAAACTCGTGAGATGACAACCGAAATATGAGAAGTATCGCGACGACTAGGCCAGTAGGAGAGGTTGACAATACCTTGAGGAAAGTGAGCTGTCCGGGTAACCACAGCTGGTCTCGATATCCATGCTCATCGATGAATCTAGGCTGTGGTACTTTCTCGACCTACTGGAATGCCTGTCTGAGTATCTGCTGAAAGCTAAATGTTGCCTGTGGGGAATAAAATTCTCAACTATTAAACACCCTTCTTTCCAATGTTAACAAAGAAAAAAAAAAGAAACAGAGAGAGAAAGAGACACACAGAGAAAGAGACAGAGAGAAAGAGAGACAAGGAACACAATAACAAAATGTTTCAACTCATTTTCTAGACCAATTCGCTGGCAAATATGCTAAGGAAAAATAAATAAATAAAAGAAATGAACCTCATACATAGTAAGGTTTACTATGTATGTTTATAAATTTTTACTCGCACGTTATACGAAACAGTTTGCATTATTTGAAAGAAGCATTCAATTTTAAAAGTAAAGGTCAAAATGTTTGGAGGAATTTATTTAAGTTTTTCAGTATTGAAACGCTATATTAAAGAATTGATATAAATTATTAAAAACAAGGAAATATAACTTAAACACAATATTTAAATTTTGCTCAATGCTTTTCAGATACGAGATTTATAAATGAAGATAACTTATAATCTCTATATAAACAGTGAAATAAAAATGGAATTAGCCACGTGGGGAAAATGAAGAAACTCTCGTATAACGTGCGAAATCAACTATTATATCTAGAAATTTAAAAGACTAACCAAGGTAGAAATTTTGAAATGAGGAACACCCCCACGTTCATCTTTCTTTACATTACAATTCGGTGAGTGTTAGAAAGAGGCAGTAATTCCTACTCGTGAATGCTAGGTAATATTATTCTTTCCAGATTGCGGAGAATTTCAAAATGTATACATAGCTGGGAGCATTTTTGTAGACGGAGTGCATATTCATCGCTAAGCAAATTATAGTGCACGGTGTATCATGTTTCAATTATTTGATAATAAACACATCCCTTAATAATGACTTTAATTTCCGCAATTTTTAAACTTTTATGTATCTTGTTTAGTTATATAACATTTTATACGCCGAGATGCATGCAGTCTTAACGTACAAGATATTAATTATTGATACAATGCAAAATTATCAAAACTGAAATATTTTCGAAAAATCAACACGCCAAAATATATTTTCTGTTTTCCTTTTAAAAGTGATAGATCGGAACTTTACTGCATTGAATTCATTTAAGCTGAAAAAAATGGATAATAATTATTACATAGACATTGAAATTCGTTGTGAAACAATATTAAGTTGAGTGTGAATAATATTGTGGACAAGGTGTATATAAGATTTAATTAACGCGTTCCGTTTTTCAGAATCCGTGTTTAGATATTGAAAATTTGAAAATTGTGTAACATTTGTAAGATCACAAAAGATATTTTAGTTAAATCTAAGTTATATAAAAGTATATTACAGGAAAAAAAATTACAGAAAGTTTAAGTTATTTATAAAAAAAGTACTTTTGTATTTTAAACAGAACGTACTCTAAAGTTATAATGCTTTAAAATTTTAAAAAATGCATTGCAACTTCAAAAATTTACTCTTAAAACAAAACAATTAATATTTTAATAGAAAAGCGAATTTTAAGAAATCTTACTTTTTATGTCAAATCACTTTACTGCTGTTTTGTGAAAACTTTAAAAGGAAAAATTAAATATGTTTTAAGTTGCAATTAAGGCAATAGTATTTGCATGTTAAAATGTCTCCATAAAATTTAAATAGTTAAAAGTACAAATGTATAAGTAAATACATCAACTGCAAAAGATGAAAATCGAAAGTAATAACACAGGCTCTTTTTTTTCAGACCTTAGTTAAGTATATCAGTTTATTTTTAATAAATCAAATATTTCACGTTTTTCAGTTTGACAGTTAATATTTTTTAAGAAAAATTATAACTTTTATAATAATATATTATATTTTTTAAAGAAAAATAATACAAGTAAGTGAATTTCTTAAGACTGATCCGAACTTAAAAAAATTATAAACTATTCAACAAAAAAAGAGTTTATATTCAATGTGTAGTTTCTAATTGTTATTTAAAATTGAAAGATGCAAATAGTTGTAATCTATGTGTACTTGGATACGGTTTTCGTAATACAAAACAATACAAAAATGTTTGTAGAAATAAATTTTAAGGCTTCCAGAATTTCTGAAAAATTTCTGGTTTCCTTTATTTAGCAATTCTTTATTTAATATTTAAAAATTATTTAATCTTAATTAATGTTTAAAAAAAATCTTCCAGAAGTGACTTTGTGTAATTTGAAACTTCGATTAATACAAAGTTTTGTAAAAAATATTATATAATTTTAATAATAAATTTAAAAGTTTATCTTCATTAAATAGTCTCGATAGCAGCAAAAACCCTCAATCTGAAAGCTTTTAAAAAAAGCTTTTTAAAAAATTCGTAATATAAAAAAAATCCGATTTGGTAATCATAATTAGTCATGGATTTTATGTTTTTGTAATACGTATTCACGAGAAGAAAATATGGTTTTACGCAATTTTAATGTTCGATACAATTTTTCAATCAAAAACCGGTGTCACAATTTGAAAAATATCCATAAAAGCTTAGAAAAAGTAAGAGAAATACAAAATAAATTCTAATGTTGAAGATCTCTAGGAAATAAAAGAAACATTTAAGTTCCTAATCAGTATGAAATAAGTTATTCTGCTATTTTACGATAATTATCGCTCGAAAGGTATATTTCTTTATCTATAGGCAACTAAAAGTAAATTTTGTTCATATGCAATAATATTTAAGTAATAAATTACGTAACTATTTGTGTTATAACTTTTTATATAAACTCATGAAAAAAAAATTAATTTTTCTCGAACGTAAAACATTAAAAGATTTTTTTAAGTCGCATTGCAATTAATTCATGTTTTTCAAAAGTCAAGGGTTAAATGAAATAAACAAAAGAAATTATTCTATGTTGAGCTACGTAATTGTAATATTAAATAAAGAGAGCAAAATGTTTATGAATAATAATCATGAATGACACTAGTGATTGTAAATCCTCTTATTATCTTGAGGTGTTCATTTTGAATAAAAAGATTAAATGCTGTTGTTAAATGTAGGATAAATTTGAAATGCCAAGTCAAGAAATTATTAATGACAAAAAATAAAATTTATAATTATTGATTTTATAATTATTTTAAGATGTATTTTGTTTTTATTTTCCTATTCGTTTTTTACTCTTTGAAATGTTTACTTAATACAATGCTGAAAGAAGAAGAAAAAAAGTAAGGAAAACAATATTTATTCAAAGGTTAATGCATCTGCTACCCACACAAGGAAATAAATACTAAAATGCTTTTACATGAAAATAATGTTCTTATGTCTCCAAGGAATCACATTAGAAAGAAAAATAAGCTTTTAAGGTATTTTGAAATTTGTGGCATGAAAACAGTAAATGCAACTACCAAGAAGAAAAACGAAATCAAAAACTTGGAGGACACAAAAATAGCGTATTAAGTTTTGTAAAAATAAATCTATCGTACTCTGTTTTTTTATTGCCTATCCTATGCTAAGTTTTTGCTCTCTCTCTCATTCTACGAGACTTTATCATCTATCCATTTTATTACTTTATTTTTAAGTGAATCATTTGCCCAAACTTTTGGTAATCCTTTCTTTAAAATAATTTTGAACACATTTTCAGTTCATTCTATATGCTGTCGAATCTCTTTATATCGGACTTAAAGGTTTCATGGGGGGGAAATTCGTTGTATAGAAATTTGGTTACACAGAAATACATATTGTAAACTTTTCATCATTAACCTACTAAAGACTATTAGGTGAAATTTATATTGTTTAGAGATATAAAGATAACGTAAAACAATCTATTGTGAAATTTATTTTAAGAAATGAACAAATTTGCATGTAATTTACAATTTGGATAACAATGTACTTAAAGTTGAATATTTGTACACAAAACATAAACGAAATATTTATTTATTTATTACAAAGTGTGGTTCTTATTAGTTTTTGATCATAATTTTGAGCTGCAGTTGTTTGAAAGTAATGCCCACTTTTCATTAGAGAGGTAAAAATGTCTTCAAGAATGTGAGGGAAAAATTTCAAGCCGAGTCTGACGGTTTGAAATGCTTCCATTACTTGTATTGATGGTTTTTCAATCAATTTATCTTCATTGTCATCATCATTTTTAGGTTCATTTTGATCAAAGCATACAACTAATATACGAGTATCTTGATCGGGGTGGGGGGACCAATCGCAAGAAAGTTTTCGTGCACGAGTAAAAATTGATCGAATTCGAAAATGTTTCAGTAAATAAATATTTTGTTTGATATACAGAAACTGTTTTAAGTAAAATTCAAGGTTCTTGAAAAGAATTCAATTGTATATATATATATATATACAGGGGGTGGACAAAAATATGGAAACACCTTGTAAAATGCATGTTTGAAAAAAAAGATTGATTTTAATGAAATATGTATGTGGCGCTGGCGTTTTTGACTACTAACGCCACCTATACAACTTCGTAAATGTGCTAAACAGTTCAGTTGTTGTCGGAGTACTGTTATGTAAGGTTGTCATTGCATTATGTCAGAGTTAACAGACTTCGAACGTGGGCAAATTGTTGGAGCACGTATGGTAGGTGCTTCCGTAATCAAGGTAGCCGAGGTGTTTAGTGTTTCAAGAGGTACTGTATCGAAGATTTATTCCGCATATTTGAAAAGCGGAAAAACATCATCTGCTAAATCACAGCGCGGACGAAAGTGTGTGCTGAGTGATCGTGACAGACGATCATTAAGGGCAATTGTGACGAAAAATAAGAAGACCACAGCTGCAAAAGTTACTGCTGAAATGAATGTTGTGTTACAGAACCCTGTGAGTACCAAAACAATTAGAAGGGAGCTTCATAAACAGGGAATTTCTGGCCGTGCTGCAATTGAGAAGCCACTCATCAGTGATGCTAATGCCCGTAACAGGAAAAGGTGGTGTTTAAGTCATAAAGCCTGGACTATAGGGCAGTGGAAGCGTGTAATATGGTCTGACGAGTCTTCTTTCACATTGTTTCCCACTTCTGGCCGAGTTTACGTCTTGAGAACGCCATCTCAAGCCTATAATACAGACTGCTTGTTGCCAAGAGTGAAACATGGCGGGGGTTTTGTTATGGTTTGGGCAGCCATATCGTGGTTCTCTGCTGGCCCCATGATAACTGTGTCAGGGCACATGACTGCCAAGACTTATGTGAATATTTTGGCAGATCAAGTTCATCCCATGGTACAAACTTTGTTCCCCGATGGTGATGGTGTCTTCCAAGACGACAAAGCCCCTGTTCACACAGCTCACATTGTTCAGGACTGGTTTTCTGAGCACGAGGAGGATTTGTCCCATCTCCCCTGGCCACCACAGTCACCAGACCTGAATATTATCGAACCTTTGTGGTCTACATTGGAACGGAAAGTGCGTTCTCGTTATCCACCACCAACATCGTTATCTGAACTTGCCACCGTTTTGCAGGAAGAATGGTATAATATTCCCTTGGCACACATACAGGAACTGTATTTATCCATTCCGAGAAGACTGCAAGCTGTTTTGGATGCCAACGGGTTTCCTACACCATATTAAGCAAAGAAACATGTTTTTTAAAAGGTGTTTCCATATTTTTGTCCAACCCCTGTATATATATATATATATGTAGAGAGAGAGAGAGAGAGAGAATTTTAGTTTTCTACGGTTTTTGTTTCATAAATTATGTAGTGTTTTTAATCTTTTCTCTATATGATTTCATTCTCTTTGACTCGTATTTTTAGGTTTTACCTTTTTGTTTATAAAGCTATGACTGATTCCAAAGGTTTGATCAATGATATAAGAAGAAGATCAATACGTATAAGAAGATTATTATTATTCCAATCTAGTGGCAGTATTGCATAGTTTTATTTTTAAAGGATTTTCTTTTTTTACTATTTTCTTTTGTTGTCTTCCAATGTCTATTCTGAGAAATTATTAATTATTTCTGTAAATTATATTCAATTTTCTTAAATTTTATAGTTTTAAGTAATTTTAATTTCCATTTTAAATAATTTTTAGGACTATGTTTCTCTGCTTTATCAACATTTATTGTAAACACTTAATATTGTTGTTTAACTCCATTTTTATTTATTTAAGAAATTTTAGACTTTTTTCATTATAACATTTTATATGTTATTAATTTAGCATAATTTTCTTAAATTTTGTAATTGACTTAAATTTTTTTGAACTGTACTCTGATAATTGACTGAAATTTTCATTTACTTCTTTAATATTTGTAGGTTTTATTTTTAATAATTTTTTCATATTTATTGCTTGACTATTATAAATAGCGGCTAATTTTTTTTTTTATTTAGCTAATGTAAAATTATTCTTCCCTGAAAGAATGTCCTCAAATCAAAAATTTTGAATGACTACATTAAAGCAAAACTGATTTATTATGAAGAAGTATTTATCCTAAATTTCCAGAGCAATTAGTATTAATTAATATGGTTCTTATACATCTTCTGTTTATATAACTTAGTTCTATCAATAGAAACAACAAGAAAAATCATTTTAGATATGTGTTTTTCATTGTATTTTGCGATTCTCCAAAACAGATGTAAATAAAGTTACAGAAACAGTTTATTCCTTTTAGTCATCTTTAAGTATATAATATTTAAGTGATGAGATTATCTTTACATTACTCATAATCGAAATAACAAATTTCATTAACGCACAATAAACTAAGCAAAGACTCAGAATTAAAACTGTTCAATTGATTTGCTACTGAAATTAAGAAATGTAAAATTTGTAATTAACACGTTGAGAGCACATAGACATATCAGATAACGTTTCAAAGATACGTTTATACAATAAAATGGTATTTGAACTTGATTTCTTTTTTTTTTTTTTTTTCACTTGGAAAACAATCTTTTTATCATTGCATGACATTTGAAACAAAAATATCAATTTCCTGAACTTTATTTCAAAGGAAACATCACGAGACAGAATAAGTTGACGAGAACATTCTTTTTGGAACGATGCGACCTATTAAAAAAGAATCTCAAAATTTAAACATCTTACCTCGTGAGCGGCTTCTTTCTACGTAGACACACCTTGCAACAGACCATGACCACCACAGCGAGCATCAATCCTCCGGCCACCCCAGCTAGAAGGACATACACAGTAATGTGCCTATCCACGGTGAGCGTGTTCTGAGGGGTAACCTGTTGAGGCTGAAAAAAAAAGTTGTTAATGACTTATATAATAACCCATAACTTATCTTATATTAGAGAATATATCTCATCAACTAGGACTAAGAAAATTTGATTGGTGAAGTAGCTGTATTTAAGGGGACTTAGTACCTTTGCTCCTTCAAAAATTCGATTTTTCAAATTTGATTTTAAAAAATAGTGTTGAATGTTAGGAGCATTTTAAAGCAAACCGCGTCAAAATCCGACAATTATTAAGCCCTGTGCAATAAAAAATGTAAATGTCTAAAGTGGCTTGTTCTATGTAATGCAATGTAACATAAACAAACCTCTTTTTCTCAGTTTGTTATTTTTACACTTTCCCACAGGATTAAAAAAAATGTTTTGCATGTAGAGTTTTGAAATTTTACATGAGTGTTGTACTTGTAAATTTTTGTTCTATGAACCTCAGTTTTGTTAATAAGATGATTAGATTTTATTTTATAACATGATACATGAAAAAAAAGTTACTAAATACAAACTTGATAAATTATTTAATTTTTCAATTTTTTTTAATGTAAGACAAATTTAAAATTTGAGGTATACAGAACAAGGTCATTATTTAGCTTTAATTTGGTATAAGAATTATGGTTCTACTGTACATCTTTCAAATGTTATCTTGTGGGTAACGTAAGGTAAGTTAATTTATTTTTCAAATTTTTGTACGCATATTTCATGTTGTATAAGAAAATATATTAATTTAATAGCAAAACTTGACCCAATATTTTAAGCTATGTACTTTATTACACAAACTGGCAAAGTTTCATATTGAAATGAGCAAAAATAGTTGATTTATGAAGAATCGAAAAAAGTTTGTCAAAATGTTCTACTTTTGATTTCGTAAGGTACTAAGTCCCCTTAAGGAAATTGAATACATTTGGAATTGATTTTCGAAAAAGCATATAGATGTCAAAGAAATAATCTTGATTACGATTTGTTTAATAGCTGCTTTTAAATCAGTTGCCATGAAATACGTTTTTGGAAAAAGACATTTTTCATTCAAAATGGGGAAAATTAATTGAATTTTCAAAATATTACTACATTAGTATAAAAATCTTGTTATAATTCTTTTTGTGTTGATGTATTGGATTGAATATTGTTAAGGATATGATCCAGGATTTTAAACCTTTTTGAAGCATTTGCAAAGATTTTACAATTCGAAATGAAGGCATTGAGGCTTCCTTTAAAATTTCTAGCTGAAGTTAACTTTAAAATTACGAAAATGTAACAAAAATGCATATTCCTTAAAATTCCTAGCTCAGGTTCTCCAAAATAATATTAAAAACTGGGAAACTTGTATGACTTCAAAGGATAAATTTTAAATTATTTCTTAAAGATTGAATTTCTTCCAAAAATCACAATTTTTGCAGGAGACGCGTTTAAAATTCACACAATGTATTATTAAGTATTACATATTTTGAAAGCTCCAATATTTTAAATATTTTAACAAACTCATGACGCGAATTTGATATTTTGTTTAACATTTCACATTTCAGCGTAGTTTAGGATGTAATGAATTTATTTGTTCTGAAAAAACGGATGATAAAATGTTTTTTGTATCACAAATTATTTCTTCTCTGTATATTAATAGAACTGAAAAAGAACAATGTATTTTTGTGCACTTTTCTTTTTAAATCAAATAAAATGTATTTTTATATGATATAAATGAAAAAAAAAAACGACAACTTTTGATATTCGGAATTAATGACTATGTGAAAATCTAATTCATTTATTTAGAAAAAATTGGTAAACGTAAAGTAAGCACCTAGAAGACATAAACATTAGTTCATAAAAATTTGTTTTGAACATAAAATTAATAACTTATTCTAAATAAAGGTGTCAGACAATTATAAGTGTGACTATAAAGAGAGTATGTAGGTGATTTGCACATACTTGATTCTGAATTTAACTAAGTTCTTATGAATTCTGAAATATTTTTTTTTCAAATGGTGGTGCAAAATAAATATTTGAAAAATCACTGAAACTGCATGAGCCATTTATATCATAAATCCCATCACAATATTAAAATTCTAACTGATTTATCTCTCAAGTGGGTTGAATAGTTAATAATTATATATAGGTTATATTCTAGGTTATTTGATATGAGATTGAGTCAATCTGAAAAAAAAATGGTTGGACAACAATAAGAAAAGTCAGAAGTGACATCTCAGAGAATTTTCGTACGCAAATTATTGCATGTACTCGTGATATGAAAAAAAAACCATAACCTGATGAAACTCTTTGAAATCAGTCAAATTTGAGTAAAACAATTATTAATGCACAATTCAATTAGGCATTTTGAATCAGGATAAGAGTTTCAAGGATCGAATTAAAATAATAATTATCAGTAAGTTATTATTGGGATGGAACCACAGTTTATCAATTTTTGGTGAATTTCTAAGTGGAACTCGGTTAACAGTTTGAATCAAATGTACTGAAAGAGATATCAAAAGAGAAAAAAAAGTTAAAACCCTTTTTTTTTTATATTAATTACTGTTGTCATAAAATGAGAAAATGAACAAAACGTTTCGCTATGTAGTACAATTATGAACCACTTTCAGAAACTTAAACAACATGACGATATGAATAGAAGCAAGAATTTCGGTAACTCAAAGCATATTACAAGGGGAAAAAACGTCGACGAGGAACATATGATGTTGAAAAGGAAAATCAGACTGCGTAACCTGACAAGTAAAATGATAATAGAAGAAATATATTAACAATATCTGGTCTCGAAAAGAGTGGGGAAAAAAATCAGGAAGCATCGATAATAAACGTCTCAAATCTTCGTGAACTCACTTGTCATCGATATTACCTCGTTAATCAATATAAGGCCTCACAAGGGAGTAGAAAAATGGCACTCTACATTAAAAACAAATAAATAAAAATGTAACAATATTTTAAAAATAATGGTGTTAAGAGTGATTTTTTTTCGGGTGTAAAGATAAATTGATCAGAAGTACTGTTTAAATTTTAAATACCAGAATATACACACACGTACAAACGCTATTTATATGAATATTTTTTCAAGGTGGAGTTTCCTTGTTATGGTCTGAAAATTTTAAGAAATTCTAAATATAAAACTTGCTTGGCATATTAGATACATTTAAAGCAAAACTATCTCTTTATTTTAAAATGTTGTGAGGCTCGCTTTTTTTACTACAGCATTTTGCATGATTTTATTCTGTTATATTAATTCTGTTTCTTCCAACGAGTCCTCGTTCTTTCTCCGAAGTGAAGCAAATAGATGGGAACTGAATTATCATGTTGTGTATTGGTATAAGCATGCTCATAAAGTTATCTTGAGGAAAAGCTATAGACCAGGTAGAGGAAAGATTAACAGACATGAGGACGCATGTAAGAGATATTGCTATGTCCCTGACGTTGATAAATCGATTGATTGATTAGTTTTATTCAGGTCATACTAAAAGCAATACAAGTGCTATTGGCAACGGACTTCATAATTTTAAACCTTGGTCAAGTGACGAGGATGACATCTGAGCTGGCACCTCCCCTCATGCCCACGGGAGGAATTTGAACCTCGAAAGATTTAACGGGCATCAGTACCGGTTACACAGTGGGACTTTAGTGGCATCAAGGCTCGAACCCACGACTCGACGAAAACCACCGGGAGTAAGTCCGCGACCATGACCACTAGGGTACAGCAGCCACATTGATATATCGAGTCTAGGTATAGGTTGGGTTTCTGTTGCAGTTACTATTTGTATCTTGATTCCTTTATTTGTAATTTATATTTTCATTAGAAACTTACTTTTATTTCTCCTTTCATGCTGAGAGTTGTAAATGTGTTTGATAATTAGACAATGATTAAGTTCTTAATCTGATTCCTTGTATGTCTCTGTCCGAGCCTGAACACTTAGAAATTAATCAAAATAAATTTACGAAGAATCTGCAGTGTCATAGTGCCGATTGCGCTGTTTAGGGGATATGACATGTCAAAACCAGAAAATTTTGGAGACAGAAGTTGTTTTGAAATTTAGGATTGTAGGAAAATATTTTTGCTTCGTATATCTGTAGACTTAAATCAACTTTCACTTATCAGAAATGGTAAATTATTTTGTTTTTTTAATATAAAAATAATTTTTGAGCTTCGTTTAATTTACATTAATGTAACATAAAAGGATTTTAATTTCACAGTGGATGAGGCAACTATATATCTTGTCCTTGTCTGAAAAATTAAAAAATTGCTATTCACTTTTGAAAATGATAATAATTAAAATCAAATTATAAACAAAAACTTGTTAATTCTTCCGACTGATCAAAAAATAATTTTGCTTGTTTAACCCATTTTTTGTCATAGTAGTCCTGTACACAGGACACAATTAGCATGAAAAATATTGACCATTTTAAGAGTTTTCTGGCAGTTATTTTGAACTAAAAACAAGTTTATTGCATGTCTAGACATATTTGAATAGGGAATACACACAGAGCATGGCGCCATACTGTCACGCGTTCTGTCTGGAGAATTTATTTCCTTGAAGGTAGTCCATTGCGGAAGCCAAATTTAGCAGGTATGTACCATGTGAGATTTATTTGAAGTACAATTTGTGAAATGTCAATTTTTTGAAAGGAGATTTGCATTTATAAGAGTTCAAAAATTCATTTTATGTATTTATTTGAATAAAAATATAAATTTCTTTTTTCGTAATAGTATACAAGCGTTGTGTTTTATACACATATTTTGGCGGTATCTCTAGTATATAGTGCTAAGTAGCGTGTTGCACAATTTCAAGGAAATAACGTTGCATACGTTTCAAAACCTTAATAAATGCTTAACATTACATGTTGTTTATATTTCGAGGTATATTTTTCAATTTTTATTTGATGGTTTTGCGTAATATTCGTAGGTTTTATTTACATTTTAAAACTCTGTATGGAAATTTCAACTTATATATTTTTTTAATGAGGGCCTCAAAAATTTAAGACCTTGGATTGTGTTTCAAAGCTTTGGATAAGGTTTGTATTTTTGTTCGTAATAAGCCTTTAAATAGTATATAATTTTGTTATAATAAAAAAATAGCAAATCATAGAACGAAATTCAAAACTCAGAACCGTTGTATTCTTGTACGTATTATGTGTTTGAGGATGCTGATCAGAACTATGTATAAAAAAGCTGTTTTCTTTATTTGATAAATTAATGATGATATAAATTAATTATTTTTCCCATTTTTATAATTCCAAGAGGAAAACTTATTTTAAAACAGTTGATGTTAGTTGTTGGGTATTAGAACACCCTTCCTGACGATGAATATGAAGATCAAAATCATTTTCAATTATATATTACTCCACTTGAAATCCTGATCAGAACTGGGATAACGAAAATATTGACGATGACATACTTGTAAATGGAATACGAAATGCTAACAAAGAATTTACACCATGTTACCACAACCATCGAAACTCGTATAGAAGAAACGAGCGAGAGTATCACAAATGAATTTTTACCAAATTTATTAGAAATTAGTGGACCAGAATATGAACGGCCAAAGATAATTCAATGCACTCTGATTATAAACTGGCAGAGAAAATTTCTGATACAAAAGGGAGAATTAGAAGAAATCGATTGGATAATTTACCAGACACAAAAGATCTTGATAAAGAGCGAGAAAAAATTCAACTAATGTGAGTTCAACAAGTGCGGGAAAATTATGCGGATTCAGTTTAATTGAGATTTTTAACTCGTGTGCTAATGCAGTTGTTGAGCATATATGTATATCTTCAATATTCTTTAGCTTATACCATTCGGAAAAATGAGCGAAGATTTCTGCTTACACAGCATTCTCATTTTTCAGGAAAATTTAAATTGCCTTGAGAAAATGTGTATTGAGGGGAAAGGGGGGAAGTCCCGAATTCTCAACTTCAATTGTTTCAAACATCATGTCAAGGAATTTATACCTTGAAATTAAAAAATATATATATTCTTTTCAGCGACAATTTACATTTTGAGAAAAATGACAAATATTTTACTTTTCCCCCGCTATACGACATTTTAAATAATTCGTTAAATAATTTTGATGTCATAGTACTATTGACAATTGATCAGAGAATGGTGAACTATTTTGGAGAAAATCTATAAAATATATATTAAGAATAAACCTGCCAAGTTTGGGCGCTAACTTTGGACGATTTGCTCATTTGATGGGTATCTTTTGAAAATAATTCGTTATCAAGATAGAAACGGTGTAATAGATGTCCTTCTGTCACACAGAGTGATCATTTTTTTCTTGTTAGACGTTGAGAATAATCCCGCTGAACACTCTATTTATATGGATAAAAAAATTTTTTAGGTCAAATACAATTTTGGTTGTTTTGAAGGAAAAATATATTTTTTTTCTCCAGGAGCTGTGAGAAGGAAGAATAGCTAAGTGTACAATACTTTCTATATCGAAATGCTCAAGATAACCTCGCAGATTTATGGGTCGCATTTTTGACAGCAAAAATTGTACCTCTATTGTTCTAAGGAATGACGCAAAGCCAGGTAGAATATATTTAATTTTGAGCAAAAAGTCTCAACTGAGATGATTTTTCTAGAAAGTCAAATGGCTCCAAGTATGTAGTATTCCCATTCCTAAAAGTATTAAGAAAATATCTACAATTATATCGATTTTTTTGACAGTGTCATGTCAATATATGACATCTCTGTAGAGGGTAAAAAGTATAACTGGACTTCATTTACTAACATAGTTGACACAATGACTGTTGCTTCCTGGAAAGCATACAAATGTGCTGATTGCAGAAATGATGACCTTTTGACGTTCCGAACGTTAACGTTTTGAAGTTTTCATTACATATTTATGTATTAACAAATGTAAGCCATACATTAAATAGACTTGTGTAAATACTTATACATTTATTGATTTATTTTTGTTATTTCTAGAATCACTATGCCTTTGCTCTTTTTTCTAATTCCATTCCCAGACCTAAAACTGCCTTTTGAGGTGGAGGAGCTTAGGGAAAAGTCATTAGATATGACAATATTGATATTTAATTAAAACAATATGAAAGCAAACGGAATGTAGGGTGTGCAATGTAAAACCTATGTCAATATGCTAAAAGCGGGATGTAGGATTTTGTGCAAAATGTTATATATATATATATATATATATATATATTTTGAGAAAAATATGAGCATGAAATGTGTGTTCTGTTAGGACCATAGTTTTCGATTCAGCGCTTTTTTAGTAAAAAAAAAAAGAATAATGTAATGGAGTTACACGAGTTGATCTATATATAGCTGGGGATTTATCCAATGTCCTGTGTACAGGACATTGAATTTTTAAAAACTATTCAAGAGAATTTTAAAAAAAATCACATATTTCTTATACCATAATTGCAAATATATTATGTCAAAAAATTGGAAAAAAGAAGAACAATTTCGCAAAAAATGGAGTAATACTAACTTCAATATTATATTTAAATATACTTTAATTGTTTAATTTAAAAGAATCAAGATAAAATGGGCACAATCTCCTTCTTTAATATTGTGGCTACGGTAGCCCAGTGGCCATGATCGCGAGCTCGTGGCCGACTTAGTTTTCCTGGAGTCATACTTTGGAGTTCTCTTGCCGTTAACCTAGTGGAGCTCATGCATGTTAAATCTATTAGGGTTCCAAATCCTCCCGTTGGGGTGTTCTGAAAGTATATAGAGGAGATCGCAAGCTCAGGTGTAGTCCTCAACATTTGATCCCATTTCAAAATTATGAAGTCCGTCGTTAATAGCCATCAAGTTGCTTCTAAGTGCTAAATTCCTTTCCTCAATCTTATTTTGAACTTATAAAACAACATGCTTTAATTGAATTACTAGTATACATACCAAGAAATAATTGAATTTACTCTCGAAAGCTTAAATAAAAAAGACATCTTAGAAGTTTTACATCATGCAAATGCCAATGATAGATTGATTGGGTTTTTTTCTCGTCGCACTAGAAGCAACACAAGGGTTATTAGTGACGGACCTCGTAATTTTGAACCTCAGTCAAGTGACGAGAACAACACCTGATCTGGTACCTCCCTCTCCAAACTTCCACACCACATCCACGGGAGGAATTTGAGCCTCGATAAATTCATTGTCCCCTTTCTAGAAGAAAACCACCGGCCACGAATCTGCGATCACGACCACTAGGCTACCATGGTCACCATACAAATGCCAAAGCTTTATTTATTTTCAAATATCCATGTATTCAGAGAGATTAACTCTGTTTTGATTTGTGGCAACAGATCTGGCAACATCTGGAGTATTTATGCCAGGAGATTTTGTATTTGGATGCTGTTCGGGCTCGCCAAAATTTCTCTGGCTATTAAAACACCGTCGTACCATCTGATGTCAAAATTTGTTTTCTAACATACGTGTTTCAGCAAAATAAAAGCTGCAGTTATTTTATCTTTAATTTAAAAATCTTAATACTTTAATTAAAAAACGAGGCGCCAAGAAGGAGTTCCCCGATTGTAATGAAATTTCGTATGCAAGGACATTTGAACCGAACATGCAAATGACTATAAAATTTGGTATCCAATGAATGAATAACGGGAGTTACAGCGCATCGGAACTGCGCACTCAGCAGATGTATATAAGAAACGATTTTCAAATTGAACGTCAAATAGTTTGTTGCATTGCGATTTAGGATACCTCGAACGACTGAAAAAAAAATGCCCCGCTGTAGGATTACGAGCAACTGTGAGAGTTTGAAAGAGGCAGGTCGGGCAAATTGGAGAATCCCTCGTCATATGGGTGGAAGCGATGCAGCGATTAGAAGATGCTGGCAAGAATGGGTGGACTATGGCAGATTTCAGCGTCATGATGGTAGAGTTGACCTAGGGCCACAGCAGATCGGGAGGACAGAGTGAATGTCAGATCAGTAGTCACAACACCTAATTCCTCGTTATCAGACGTGCGGCCCGCACACGAGTGTCCATGACGATTCACAGATGGCTGATGGAGCAAAATCTACGCTCGTACCGACCGCTACGCCCCCTTTTCATTCACGCCTGTCGAGCCAGATTACAGTGGTTCTTGGCTCGATCAGGTTGGGGTGATGCTGAATGGATACCTAGCAGGATTTAGTGACGAATACCGCTTCTAACTGTGTCCTGACGATCATCGAAGACGTATCTGGAGACGCCCAGGGCAGCGTGCCGATCCTGCTTTCACTATAGTACGCCACATAGACTCTCAACCAGGAGTTATGGTCTGGGGTGCTATTTTCCTTGATAGCCGGCCCCCTTTGGTCGTCATTAGAGGCACAGTTACAGGATAGCGGTACGTCGACGATATTCTGAGACATGTTTTGCTACCGTTCATTTTGTAGTACCCTGGCCTTATTCTTAGCAAGATAATGCCAGACCCCATATGGCATGTGTTGCATGAACTGTCTTACAGCTTGTTAAAGACTTCCTTGGCCAGCAAAATCTATTTCCAATCGAGTATGTTTGAAATGTGATGGGAAGGCGACTGCATCTACCAGGGAATTTTGATGACCTAGCCCTGTAATTGGAGCAAATTTCGCAAGAAACGCTGCAGGAGACAATTAGGGAGCTTTATCACTCTATGCCACGTCGTGTGGCAGCTTGCATCGAGGCTAGAGGTGGATCAACACCTTATTGAGCAGGTTACTTTATAACTCTGAAATAAATCCTTGAATTTTTCTGGAATTTTAATCATTTTCTGTTCTGTATATAATTTTCCTATCTGCCAATTTTTGTCTCCATCGGGAAAACTCCTTGGTGCTTCTCGTTTTTGTTCTAGAGTGTATTTTTATACTTTTAATACCTCTTTAAATAAAAGCTTGATTACGTTTTTGACTTATTTATTTAATTCTTTTAATAAATATAAATCAAAAATTTAAGACTAAAAGACAATTACATGATTTACACGTAAGTGCAAAATTGCAACTGAATTGATTGTTAAGTGCAATGGTCAGGCCTTCAATCACTCGGCAAGACCGTCACTGCTTGAATGTAATATCGTTATTTATAGTCATTTTATACTTGTATGCAAAATTTTATCTTGATCAGATGATAGGAGGTGGGTTAAAATTTGTGCACAAATTTTGATCTGAAAAGGTAAGCTTTTTACACATGAACGTAGCAAATTAAATAATAGCTTGCAAAAAACATTAGAACCACTCCCCACCCCTTAGATTCGCATATCAATGAATGAAAAGTTCGTTGTTTCACAATGTAGGGGACCTATTTGATGCTATCTAAAATGTAATTACTGATTTTTGGCCTCCGAAATAATTGGCGTAAATTCGACTAGAATTGTGCCAACTTTCATTGGTTGACGGAACTTTACACCATTGGATAAGATTCTAACTAGCGATATTCATTTAAAATGGGTTTTAAAATTCAAATAATGAATATTTTAATTCGAATATACCAACAAATGTATTTCGTTTTCTATACTTTTTTTCCCTTTTTAACTTTTATCTAAAAATTAGAATAAACTGTGGCTTACAAAAATAAAGCATGGATTACTATATGGAAGGATTAGAAAAAGAGAGAAAATAACATTGTCTTGTTTGATAGTATCCTATATTTGCTTAATATATCAAAAGAATACCAGTCTAAGTAAAACAAAGCTTATATACTTTGTTTCAACTTTTATTTTATAAATTTTCCCTAATTTGTTTTTTGTGTTTTAATTTTAGCTAAATAATTTATTTTATACAGACATATATCTCAAATAATGTAGCTTATACAGATTTTAGTAGGCTCATAAAGGCTTACAAAACTTCGAAGAAAATTCCTCATCTCTCCCTTGCAGAAGAAAATAATTAAGCCACTTTAATGCAGTACACAGAATTCATTCTATATTAGTTGGGGATCAAAATGAGGCCGAACATCTAAAAATCAATGCAATGTTTACTCGCATCGTTAAAGCTTTCGCTGTTTCCAAGGGATTAGAAACCATCGAAATGGAATTCATTTTCCAGGAATCAGAATCCATGTTAGAAATCATTAACGAGAATATCTAGCTATTCTGTAAATGAATAGTACATTAGAATATCACATGGCATGGTTCATAAAAATTGGCGCTTACACATGGACAGTTCACTATTATCTACATTTTCATTATTCTCTGAGTTTATCCATTAGATATGTTTCTTTATCTTTATCTTTTTAAGGTAACTGAGAGGCCTTCAACTAGAAAAATTATCATATTTTATGTCAAAATTAAAAAAAAAAATCATATTAAAAACAGTGATAGTAATATTTTTACGTTGATGTAGTTATATGCATACTTATATGCTTAAGTAATAAATATTAACTTTTATATGCATAAATATCTATTTATGAGTAATTAATAATCAGAGGCTGTGTTTACATTTGTATAGAAGTGTACCTACCTTTAAGTATATCTTGCATAAATAACTGTGAAAATTTGAAGACAACATAACATTCTACATGCTTATGAATTAATATATAATCACAACATTATACATGCTGAAAATACTTATAATTTCAAAATTTGAGTTTAATAACATTTAAAAGTTTTTCATTTTATGATTCAAATCTCTCATAACTTTAATACAAATATTAAGTGGTACCTAAAATTTCTGAATGTTTGTTACAAAAAAAATAGTAAAAAAATAAAAATAACACTCCCTGTATAGGAAATAATCTCCTTTCATAACGTGAAAAATATCGGCACTAAATATAAAGAAAATTTTGGGATAAGTGTACCAAATTTCTGAGGCTTTTCTTCATTTTTTTACGTCTATACCACAGTTAAATCTTGTTTGGTGCAGCATAGCCACATCTGGCTCTTGCGCCAATAACATTCACTCACTCGTACCTGCTTAAAAAAGGTTAGACCCTGCAGGTTTTGTTTACACTAATTTGGAGTAGGAAATATAATTAAAAAATGTACTTTTGATACGTTGAGTTTTTTTTTTTATCAATAAAGTAACTTTTAACTAATGAAAAAGAAAACAATTCAAGACCCTACCATTTACAATTTGAGTTCTAAAAAGAAATTGAGTTAAGGCGCTATAAAATATAATGGTTAAATGTCTAAAAACGAAGAAATTAAAGCATAAATTACTTTTCATTTGTCATGTGTCAAATGTATAAGTAGCTTTAAAACAATAACGAAGTAAACTCGAATGAATTAGACAAAACTTCATTTCTTTGAGTAGTGTCTAATATACATTTGATATGAAAATCAGCATCGTCAAGAAAAACTTGGAAAAAAAAATGTCTAGTTAGAATCCAGATACTTTCATCAGGAAATAGCAATGTGCATATTTCACAATAAAATATAGATTAAGTTTTGCTTGCTCTTTTTTTCCTTTGAGCAAGTGGTTTTTCTTTTAAAAATGATTCAATCTATATCGTGACTCCCAAATAAAATCTTGGGAACAAATTTAAGGATTCCCCCCCCCCCTAATTTTGATAAGCGTTTTCTAGAATGGGTATTGATTGAAACATATGGGGATGAGGTTGGGAACATATGGGTATTAATTGAAACATATGAAAATTGGGTATTGATGGGGTTGATTAGATGGGTATTGATTGAAAACACACGATTTTGATCCTTGGTCAATGGAAAGGGACGAAACCTTATTTGATATCTCTACACCGAATTTCCACAAGACGTCAATCAGACTTTTGAGGTACAGCTAAGTTTGATATATACCTACCTTCATTCTTCGAGTTAATCAAATTACAAATATGAGAAATTTCACATATATTAAACAATAATTGGGTAGTGGAACTAACTCGACAATATCTTAACGCATAATGAAACTTAAAATCTCCTCCTCCTTTTTATAATATTCAGTTTTTTAAATCTACCTTTCATTGGAGTAATGTGGAAATTAGGAGAGGGAGTGCCAGATATGACGTAGTCCTCGTCACTTGACCGAGATTTAAAATTACGAGGTCCATCGCCAATAGCCCCTTGTTGCTTCTTGTGCGACGTTAATAAAACCAAACGTAATCTACCTATGTTTTCTCTTGATTTAGGCTTAAATAATACCTTCATAGGGAATAGTATATTTCAAAGATTGTATTACATCACATTAGACTTATTAATCCTGATATTTTAATTTTTTCCCTTTTAAAAATTAATTGAACTGTATGTGTTTTAAAGAGTTAGTGAATTAGCTATTCTCTGTTAGTGAAGAGTTAGTGAATTAGCTAT
>BMAW01040677.1:364986-404210 GCA_019974015.1 Nephila pilipes | reverse complement strand
GTGAATTAGCTATTCTCTGTTAGTGAAGAGTTAGTGAATTAGCTATTCTCTGTTAGTGAAGAGTTAGTGAATTAGCTATATTTTCGCTCTGTTCTGCACATGCCTTTTATTTTCACGTTTTATTATTTTTTTAATCTAAAACCATCTATTTAATTCTCGCACATCAGAAAATTTACGCTACATTTATAAGTTAATTAAAAACATTGGTGACCGGAGCAGCTAGTGATCATGGACTAGAACTTGCATTCGGCGTTGTTTCGTCGTGTCGTGGTTCGAGTCCCAACACCACTACAGATTCACCGTGTAGTGGGACTGATGCATGTTAAATCTGTCAGGGCGCTCAAAGTTCTTATATTAGGGTGGTGTAACAGTTTGGAGAGTGGGGTTCTAACTCAGATATTGTCCTTATTATATGACTAAGACTTAGATCCGTCACCAATAGACTTCATGTTACTTTTAAGTGCGAAGTTAATAAATAACCAATTAAACAGAGCCGAAAATTAAATTGCAACAAAAATAAGAGATAAAAGTACAGAACGCTACAATTTTCCAATGATATTCTCCAAACTCAAAAAATATTAAGCGAGTAGAAAAATAGTAATGAAATCTGAAAAGGACATGACCTAAAAACACTATATAGGTCGCGATAGTCGAGTGATCATGGTCCGCGCTCACGGACAGTGTTGTTCTCATCGAGTCGCTTCGAGTCCTGATGACATTAAAGACCCACCACATGAGAGGGCTGATGCACGTTAAATCTATAAAGACTCCAAGTCCTCTCTTTGAAATGGTGTGGAAATTTGAAGAGAGTTGCCAGCTCAGGTGTCGTCCTTGTCACTTGACCGAGGTTCCGAATTATTTGATCTGTTTCCAATAGACCTCGTGTTGCTTCTAATTGCGACGTTAATAAAACTATAAACCACAGTCTTATTCTATACAATTGAAATTTTTTTTTATTTATTCTTCATTTTTGGGCTGTTTGTTTATCCAAAGAGCAATGTTCTTTGGATAAACAAACAGCCCAAGGTCACAGAAAGGACTAGAGAAACAGGTCCAAAAATGAACTCTCTTTCCACTCAAGGATATGCATCATTGACAGATAATTTCGTCATTTTAGCTCTGGATTCCCACTTGTGTCTTAAAACAATAGCAATTATGCAAAAAAGAGCTACTATATGTACAATCAAATTCAAATGAGTAAAATGCGTGTTCTGCGTCGATTTTTAAGACAACAGACTCATCATCCACCACTGCTCTTTATGCTGATCAGTGCAATCCTCAAACTTGAAGATGTTTAGTTCTTGGCTATCTCAAGTGAGTGAGTGATTGCTTATTAACGTCACACTGAGAAGGCAACACGAAGGCTAATGATGATGGACCTCGTAATTTTGAACTTCGGTCAAGTGACGAGGATGACACCTGAATTGAAACCTTCCTCTTCAAACTTGCACGCAATGCCAATAGGAGGACTTCGGACCTCGACTAGATTTAACGTGCATCAACCCCGCTACATGGCGGGTCTTTAGTGGCATCATAGGTCGAACCCATAACATGAGGAAAGCAACGCCGGCCGCAATACCAAGTCCACTAGGATCCCGCGGCCATCTTGGCTATCACAAAGAGGGAGAGATAGTTTACCTTAATCCCATAGTATTCCTGTCAGATCTTAAAACTAGCGTATGACATGTGACTAGAGAAACATTTCAAAGAAACTCTTCATTCAACAGTTGAATACTTAATTTAATGGTTATAGAAAGCAGTAGAAAAAATGGTGGTAATCATATTGCACTTATTTACTACACGAATAAATTCTGTATTTCCAGTGCCATAAACTAAACAGAACCGTGGGATTATAGCCTTTGTTGCTCTATATCCCACAACAACAACAAAAAAAAACAAACAATCAATCAAAAAGAACTGCATTGTGTACTCTGGTGAAGTATATTAGCACTATAATATTATTTTTTTCACTAAATTACTCCTATTATTATCTCATTAATATACGAGTATACTAAAAATTTGGCCAAATTCTGAGTAATGTATCTTGTCTCAACAATAGGAAAGGTAAACTTTAATTGCAAACATTCGGTAAATATGTTGCGCGCTTGAGATTCCAATCTGATTTAATTTATTAGGTAAACATTAATTAATATACTGTTCTTTAATTCGGATGAGGAAACATAACCCGCATGGATCAGCTGTAGTGCAATGATGAGATATAAAAATAATAGGAGTGTGGCAGATATTACTTCAATTTAAAATATGTTCCATTGTATTAGATCCAATCTGGTCATAGATTTCAATATCCTAATACATCTTAGATAGTTTTAATTAACTTGTTAATTTTGGAATACGTTCTCTTCTCTATTAATTACGTATTCCCAAATCCGTACAGTAATTAATTCCGTATAAAGATCCTTAATCTTTTGCATGATATATATGGTATTAAAATTCCTAAATCTCCGAAACATATGATCAATCCTCTGCTATTAATGTTGATACTTCAATATCTAATGAAATATTTTTCCTTTATAAATGCTTTGGCTCTTTTCTAGATTTCAAACAGTTTAAAATTACTTCATCAAGATTTCCATAATAATTTCTTCAACCTAGTATTTGTCTCATACATGCAAATTAGTTTACCGATTCAAAAATTCCCTTATTAATATTTATTCACATGTTCTAAATACAAAATTTATCTCTAGTTATTATGTTGCCTAGTTCCCACGAACTACTTAATAACATGTTTTTAGGATCTAAATAGAATCTTACAGATTTCCATTTTAGATTTCCATGTCCTTTTGAAACTGAACTATCAAGTATGTGCTGATGAAATATTTCTTCAATAGTTTGTTACTTTTACTGTGAACTCAAAGACTTTCAAAACTATTTAATTATAAATATGACTATTAAAATAATGAGATAAAAATTCATCCACTTATTAAATAAGTTCAAATATCAAAGATACCAGGAAAATTTCTGTAACGCTTAAAGCTTGCGTTAATAACCTAATTGTTGTAATAAATATAATTCGAAAGAGCTTTCGAAATTACGATGAATAATTGAAACGTTTCCTCGAAAAACATAAAAAAATTAGCAAAATTTCTTGGAATTCAGCACTTTTTTGTCGCAGTTTTATCATATATATACTTAGCCATGAATTTATACAACCTTGAATGAAATCTCATTATTTGAATAACATTCTTGGAAAAGGGGTTTTATTCTTCTTGTTGGAAATGCGCTTCCTTTGAAAATAGTCCATTTTAAATTAGCCAATTGTTTTAGTTGTACCGATTAAAATTTGGATAATAATTTCATGGACCAGAAATAAAATGGCCAATCCAATTTACTAATTCGTGAAAACACACTTGCGTTATCTCTGAACTGTATTAATGATGGAGTGAGAAAAAAAAATCATAGAAGTCTGGGAAAAATTCATTTTCATTGCAATTCTACGTATTTTATTCATCAGTAGATTTTACATCCAAATCTTTGATTCACATACCAAAGAAATGCCATGTTCCGAAGAGAAATCTAACTTTATTTCTCAGAAACATATTCACCTTTCTTCGCCCACTTCTATTGATAAATAAGACATTTCTGGGTACTTTTTGAAGTGGTTACAGGTAGCAATGTTCAAAGAAATTAATATAGATCCATATAAAGACTGGTCATATTTTTAGAATTATGTTCTATGATACTAATAATAATTTTTTTATTTCCTGGCTTTATTCAATATTTGCTCCAAGAAATCTTCTAGACGTTCCTGATTTTTGTATTATATTGCATGGCCCTATTACGGTGTGTATAATTATATCTACTTTATTACACGTTGTGGAATCCTGTTTCATGGTCCTACTATACTGTGGAATTATAATCCATTTCGATATTTTTAAAATTATGTTCTATGATAGTATTGTTTACAAAAGGTAAATCTCAAAATTCTTGCATATCTGTTTTCAATAATTTCACGCATTTTTTGTTGAAAAAGTTCTTGTGGAAGAGTTCAGGATCAGTTTTACATTACTTGTCATCAGTTATAGATTTCAATTAGAAGTTCAAAAAAAAAGTCTTCTATTATGGAAATTTATATTGCTAAATCCTGCAGCAGCTTTCATACAAATATAAAATAGAGGTTTCTAACTGGTCTATCTAAAATTGAAGTATTATCGACCTAAGGTTATATTTACTTATGTATTGAGCTCTGTCTTAATGATAAATTCATTTTTCTACATCCACTAATGTCACACTTAATAAAAACATAGTCACAAAGAAAACTCGTATATGTCTTAGAAAGTTTTTTAATTGAAAATATTCAAGAGAATCAATGCCATTTAAAGAAAGGTTACGCCCCGTGAGCATGTAAGAAAATCTTCGTCAGGCTACGCTCGCTGCTAGCTCATGTGCGAGTTGTTTCTGATCGTACCAGAAGATGAACATGATTAAGGACGTGCATTCTTTTAAAAATATTCTCTCAAGAACGAAGAATTTAAGAAAGCATGTGAGATTTGAAAAGGATTTCGTCTCTTTCAAATATTAATTATGTAGAGATGAACAGTTAAAAAAATATTTTTTTTTTGGAATTGTTGTCCTAAATTTTTGGAATGTCAAAAAGAAAAATAGTTGAATTATTTTTCAGCTCAACTATATAACATTGAAGAAAGAACATGTTACCAGGCTTACAAAAGTTTGATTAGTAGCTATGAAAAATTGCCAAGTTTTCGCAGAAAAAGAAATATAAACAGAATTATATATTTATAACTTCAATTAACTTTTTCTGATCATGTCAATAAAAGTTCCACTTATCAGGACTATGTGTAACTTCTATTTTTTTAAATAAACTACAACTGATTGTCTTCTCTAATCACCCCTTTCGTGCTAACACTAAGCCTTTAGGCATATTTCTAATCTGAAATATATTTACCAGATATTCAAAATTATTAGACTAATACATAGTATTTTTCAAATGTTTTTTTTATTAACATTTAATTAATTTTTCGAACATTTTCTGCAGTTGAATTTTTTTTTCAAATAAATTATCTTAAGACGTTATCAACTCTTTAATGATGACAAATTAGTAAGCCTTTCTCTGATATTTTCATTATGTTGTTGTTTTTCAATATCACTATGTGTATACATATAGATCACTGTTCTTAAATTTTCTAGTTGCTTTAGCTATGAATCTTCTGCTCATTCCAGATAAAACAAACGCTTGAAATTTTCCTTTCTAGAATTTAGTTAATTTATCAGATTTTTTGTCAATATTATTATTGAAAAATATCGTCGAAATGGAAAAAAAAATCCTTTTTTATTTCATCCGAATTCTAAATTTTCATTTTAATTACAAACAATGTTGAAAATTTGTATTCGGTATATCTTATATAATAAAAAGCTCTATAATATAAGTTTTAACAAATTATTTTGACAATATTTTTAAAAAACAATAAAAGCGTAATACAGTTGTAATTGTTTCTATGACAAAAATTTCGCTGTAAAAATCCCCCATACACAAAAAAAGAGCCAATGTTTGTTAGTGATGCTTTGATGTTTTGTCATGAATAAAAATGCATGAGGTTTATATTTTTTTTAACTTTTGCTCAGTTAATTATTTAGAAGATTGATCGAATTTCTATAAAATGATTACAAAAATTCTTAAAAAATAAGTTAGGTTTTTGTTTCTATTCTTCAATATTCCTTATATTTTCAACTGGCCTTTAAATTTTTAAGTACGCAATTTATAGAATAATTAAAATGATTCTCATTATTATTATGAATATCATTTTATAATGATAAGACCTTTACAGCAACCGTTATATGAAGCAGTGATTGTGATCAGATACGACAACCTTGACTGGAAGCGGAGACAGTGACATGATGTAGCAACAGGCACTAGGAAGTAGCGACGATGGTGGCAAGCCCCATCGGTACCACGAAGCAGCAACCGTAATATGAAACGGTAACTATGACGGAAAGATGCGACTAGAAAATCTATGAAATCATTAAACTTTCATAATATAAAAATAATGTACGTTTAAACTATACAAATTTTGTGATGATAAAAAATAAGAAAAAAAATGTATTAAAAGAAGTGACAAAATTAATAGAGTGTTTTGGGGAACATATTACTGATATATTAGGTTCCTAACACATGCAATACTGTAATTCATAATATTACGAGAAATAACGCCCACCCTTAATAAATAAACAACAATGAAATGTTTCCTAGCATTAAAAATATATTCGATTTATATATGGTTTGTTATACTGTTTCTTACTTTATATTTCTCATTTTTTTTACGTACGCAATGCATTTTTTGAAATCTATAATTATTTATCACCGTCAAACAACAATTGAAAATATCTAATTTTTACATAAAGGGAATAATGCATTTGACTCCCACTCTTAATAAATAAACAACACTGAAATGTTTCACAGCATTAAAAATATATTCGATTTTTAAATGGTTTCTTGCTTTATTTTCTTATTTTTCTACGTGAGCAGTGCAGTTTAAGAAATCTTTAATTCTTTATTACCATCATACAACAATTGAAGATATCTAATTTTTGCTTAAAGGGAATAAAGAATGGTTGTTATCAATATTAATTTTTCATTTTAATTTTTCTGCTATTTATTCATTTAACTTAAAAGATGCAATATAATTTTAAATAAACTCTGAAAAAATTCCAGTTATATATATTTGTGAGTTTCATTACATATTTATTACTCTACAGAAATCTTCTCGAGATACAAGGACTGAAATAAAATATTTAACAACATTTAAATCAAATATACTATCACAAAAAAAGCTAATTTGATGTAAAATAGCTTTTTATTTTGCATTTAATTAAAAGCTTTCTATCTTATTTAGATTCAAGTGAGTATTGCATGAGAAACAATATATTTACGAGGGTGGTTGTAAATGTACCTATTTTTGATAACAGATGGCGTTATTAAGACATGTTGGTGTTACTATTGGGTACTCCCATCTGTTAAACAGCTCCAAAACAAATCCGATAATGATTCACAGGTTAGTTTTGATTGGTGCTCCGGCGAGTTGTCGTTGCCATTTTGTGTCGTGTTGTCCCGTAGGTGAGACCAGGATTCCTCGTTATAAGCCATTGCCCTCCTGTTGCTTCTAGTGCGTCGTTTATAAAACCAAATCAAACCAAAAACTAACATCGTTATAAGCCATAAACCAAACAATAATCAAAATTATTGGTCATTTCCGGGGAATCTTCTTCAAAGAAGACGAAGATGTTCTCACCGGCCAGAAAAGTCATGGATTGCGAAGGCGTCATACTCATGGATTTCTTAGAAAAAAGAAAAACAATCACTGGGAAATACTACATTTAAGTTACCCTATTCCCATTTCTCACTCTTAATTCCCCATTTTCCCCATTCCTAACACGGATACTTTTGGACCACCCTCGTTATTCATTTCTTTCAAATCGACCAATTATCCCCATTTAATACAAACTATTATTGATTATATATGTTAAAGTGATCATAGATTTTGCTAAGAGTTTCTGGCTTCATTTAATGGCTTCAAAACAATTCCATTTGTCCTACGGCGTTATTCTCAGAAAAGCGTGTAACAAAGTACTTTCTTCTTCCCAGGACGGATTCTGTTTCTAATAATCGATTTTGAGGAGGGAGAGCATCGAGTTTCACTTTATAATTTTAACGCTCGTAGCCAAAATGTCTTTCCATCTCATTTAGTATTGATTGTCGAAGTATTATAAACGTCCTGAATTCATGGAGGGAAATCAGTTAAGGTTATTGTGGTTTATTGCAACTTGTATCGCTGATTGAAGAGGAGAAAGTATTTTTAAGGGTAAGAATTAAAATAGAAATAAAAAACAATGAGAGCTATTTTAAGATTAATTAGGCATTTGACACACTTAAACTTTTGTCTTAGAATTTTTTATTTCATTTTGAAACCCTGTTGGTCTCAAGTGGGCTTTATAAAAGTGAATAAACGGTTTCAGAACACGGAAAAAGAAATCGATTCTTTTTTTTTTTTTTAAATAAATAATAACTTTTGAAGATGAAAAAGTATATCGATTTTGCAGCTCTGTTTTTTATGAAAGGATGATTTTTTTATGATTTTTCTTTTATTTGTCGTAACAGATGCAAACTTTGTTTTAAGACATAATTTTTACCCAAAACTTGTAGCTTGAAATTAGATTTTATGCACTATAACGAATGGTAATGAATGCTAAGAAAGTTTTGATCTATTTTTAAAAACTTAAATTTAATTCTTTTTTAACATTTAGATTTGGAGTAATATATATCTTGCATTTAAAATTTCGATGAATCTTCTATTACATTTATGAAAATAGATAAGATCCGACTAGAAAAATACATCTTGTATTCAATGAAGATTCATTAAAGATTTATATTTTTTTTTTGAGCAGTTGTAAGTCCTTAAACGATATATTTATTAAAACTCTATACCTATTATGAATTTTTAAAAGAATTTTACTGTGGGTTGGTAGAAAATCAAGCTTCTTCAAATCGAAATTAGGTTAGGTATCGGATGGATGGATAAATTTATGGCACTGAATCTTCAAGGGGTATATTGTGCCAAACACAAGGCTATGATATTAAATTTCTTTTAGTTATTGCAATTTAAAATTAAACTCCATGATAGAAAATAAATTATAATGTAATAAAATTATATAAATGGGATAAAACTAATGTCCTTTAAGAATTGAAATAAATTTGGCTTGGGATTTTCCCCAACCAAGTCCATTAAAGAAAGTGTATAAGATTTAAAATGTTTAAAGCAAATGTCTGAAGTACTGCTTAAAAGAAAAGTTGTGTAGTGGATTTCACATCCGGAAAGCGCTTTGTAAGGTCGGAGTTTGTTCATTTTAATTATCGATTTTTCCTATAAAATGCTGTAATTTATATTTTAAATATGTATTTCCTAAAATATATTCTATACTTTTAGCTGAGGAATATACTACTATAAGGGGAACGCATGCGTGTTACCATTTCAGGGATTTTTTTATAACTCATCTTGTGCAAAATGACGTCTATTGCTTTCTATATAAACCGTCTTAATTGGTCATTTTGAATACGGCCTAAGGTTCACACTATGACGGCTAGCTAAAATGGCTCTAGTTGCAACAAAATTTTCTAAAATTAGGAAATATTAGATGTAATCTTTGATCCATAAAGGTTTGGTTGGTTATATTAACATCGCACTAGAAGTAACAAGAGAGTAATGGAAACGGACCTCGTAATTTCAAACCTTGATCAAGTGACGAGGATGACACCTAAGCTAGCAACGCACCCCCTCTTAATTTCCATGCCACGCCAACGAAAAGACTTTAAGCCTCAAGAGATTAAACGTGCATTAGCCCCGACTACATGGAGGGTCTTTAGTGGCATTAAGGCTCTAATCTACGACTCGGTGAAAACTATCAGCCGCGAAACCGCAAAAATCACCAGTAGGCTACCACGACCACCTTTGATCCACAAAAGTCTGTTTTTATTAGTATGAAATTATTTTCTCCGAGTCTTGATAAATTAAAGGATTTGGTGCAGCGATATCTCTTAAAAATATTCAATAATCAAATTTCTAAAGCAGTAAAAATTACTTTTTAATCAACTTATTTTAACAATAACTTTATGAATAATGAAAGATAACTTGCATGAGTGAAAATAAGTTCAAATGAAACCTACGATCCAAAAATATGGACGAGTGAAGTTTTGAATAACTTATGTCAGAATTTTTGAATTTTGCATCCTCGAGCTCTTCTTGTATATTTCTGCATACACTTTTTTTTATTATTTACAGAACTTTTACCTTCCAACTCCTTATTGAATTAATTAATACCTATCGGATGTTAAAAATTACTTGAGCTTAGTAATATTGGACAAATTAATTTGATGGAATAAACAAGATTAATTATATTAATTATTGTCTTAATTCAATTAGTTAAATGATTTAAATAATTATGAATGTTAAACATTTTCAGAGGAGTACAAAATAGAATGAGCCAGATATGACTTATTCATGAATAAAATATAGATTTGGTTTGCAAATTTTTATTTTGTTACAACTTGTCATGATAACCATTTGAATGAAACAATGTGAGTAATATCAAAAAACCCAAAGAATGAGTCCGGGGTGGTTAAGATGTTTTTGTAATTTGTTCCGAGCTACCTTTGGGGGAACATTAAATGCATGCTGCATGGCTTAAATTTCTTTTGAAAGACATGGTCTCTATCTAAAAATATAGGCCCTAAGGATTATCGACATCGAGTATGCTACGTAGGTTTTGTTATCGACATCGAGTATGCTACGTAGTATTTGTTATCGACATCGAGTATGCTACGTAGGTTTTGTTATCGACATCGTGTCCATATGTGGGAAGGAAGGAAGAATATGGTCGTTTTGTTCCTTTAGATATTAAAACTTGACTGTTATTAACATGAATAAACAGTTTTAGTGTAACTTAAATTCAATAACATTATGTATCAGATACTTCCTCTTACGAATGGAGATGCGAGTACAATGCAAAATAATGTATATTTAGTAGAGCTAACTTGTAATTATAACTGAGTTTATATAATTAGTGTGGTACTGTAAAATTCTCTCTTAATTTTAATTTTTATTTTGTAAGAAATTTTATGGTATTTTAACAATTCTGTATCTTCCAGCAAAAACGAGTCAATTTCCTGAAATTCGTTTATGTTAATATCCAAAGAGCTGTATCTTCTAGATTAGTATATAACTTACTCCTCAGACACGTTATTGTCAGGACAGATTGGTGTTGTATTTATTTCTAAAGCGAGATAGCCGCCAATCACTTTTATAGCTATACGCTGATTTATCGTTCGTCGACTGAGACTTCGAATAATACCCAGCTTCGCGATTTATTCAGTACAACTTACCTGTCTTACTTTTTATGTTAAGTCATTAAATCAGAATGTTTACAACACGTTGAGGCTCGTTTTTGGAGCTGAGAGAATTTATGGAATCGTTTAGTTTTTTTAAAAAAAAGTTGTTATAGTGCACATTTCATGAAATGTGCGTCCACCTTCTTACGCACTTTAGAACTTCCATGGGAACATTAATTAAGATAAAACCTCTTATATTACCATTTGGATTATTAGCAAAATTATATCCGATCGGAATATTTTTAATAAAATGTATTGAAAACTTCCGGGTGCTTTTCTTTCAGTAAAAAAGATCATTAAAACGAGGTCGTAGACAGTAATTGCTCTTTTGACCTGTTGCTCAGACCTTGCACTGGACATCTGCCAAGCAGACAAAAAGTCGTTCCTGTTTCGAATGCTTAATGCATAAGTGTGTAGTTGGAATAACTCAATGGAACAATTCTCAGCTTCCATTTGATAAACGGAGTGAGACATTTCTTTTTTTACAGAAAACGTTTGGTAGTCAAAATAAAAATATTTTTGAATTGGTAATAATGTATCGTTTTATATTAATTTAACGATGAGTGACTCTTAGACGAGGCAAATCTGTGCAAAATTATTGGATTATTGATTATCTGTGAGCAGCTAAACAAGCAATTATAATCAATTGTCAAAAGATAGGAAGAATGAAAAATTTCTTAATTTTATGGATCAAACCATATACCGTTTTAAAAAGATAATCGTCTTTGTGTATTGGTATATAAAAGTAATATTTGTCTCTAAGAGCTATATATATCGAACATAAATATGATTTAAAAAGTAATTAAAATCAATAAAATTTAGACAGTAAGAACTGACGAAAAATCTAGATTTTTAATTAAACTAGATTTTTAGCATAAAATAAAAACTTTTCTTTTTAACTAAGTAAGTAAAGCTAAACTTCTCATTAAGAGTTATGATAATAATTATGATCTTAAATTTCTTCATTTTTCGAAACATGTAGTATCGAAAAATTACTCCATTTTCTGTCTGTCTAAGCTTAAAAAAAGTTACATTTTGACTGTTAGGGTTTATTAGACATAATTAGGTTGTATTTATTATGCTTTTATGATAAAAAAAATATATTATATAGCTCTATTTCATTTATTTTGCTTGAATTAATAATGATCACATTTTATATCTTGTACAACTCTACCCTCACTTTTTCCCCGTGCTTCTCAACTTTCTAACACAGCATTGTCTCTTATCTTTTGTTTAAACTGATTAAGTATTTAAAAGCTTGGGCGGTAATATATATTTTAATTACAACTTTATTATGCATTCATAATTCTTTAAATATTTTGTTAGTGACAAGCACAATTTTCAGTACACATTTATATGCTCTTGGTAAAGTAAAGCTTATCATGAAGCGTACCTCGTTTGCATATCTAGATTTCTCTTTGGACTGCCGTATTGCACCTTCCTCTTTCAGGTGTTTTAAAGTAGAATTCTCTCTCTGAATGATTAATTAACTAAATTATTATTTATTGTAATATATATACCTAAATAAATACATTGTCATTTATTCTATTTTAAGGATTGCTATGAAATAAAAGCACACATTTAGTGAGCTCAATTTATGAGCCGGATTTTTTTCTAATTTAGATTCAAAACCAGAAAATGACATGCGCACATTAAAACTAACAATCTGAAATGAAAACAATAACTTTATATGTAATAAATTTAACCCCTTTGTTCCTCTAACCTTTTTTTTTTTTTTTTTTTTTTCTTTTTCCTGTCTCTCCCCCCCCCCTTCCCCCGAAACAGAATAGTTTTCAACTTTTCAAGTAGTTTTAATTTTAAATTTTCACGATGCCAATAAGTGTGACAAGTATTTTTTTTTAAAAAAAATCACTGATATCTAAGGACTTATAAATTACATATAACATCTATATTCGATTAAGTGTAATAAAATCTAAAGTTCGTAAGTCTCTTAGATCAAGAGCAATTTTTTTTAATCACAGTAATAAAATTCTAATCGTAAGCAAGCTCCTATATTATTACAATTTTAAAATAATCTTATTTATTGTTTTTCCTTCAAATAAGAAACGGATACAACCGCAGATACAGAAACATATAAAATGGAATATTTATAGTTTTAGTGAAGAGAAAAAGGAAAATGAGACTTTTTTGGATAGTCATTAAATGCGAATTTTTCTTAATTGAAATCTAGTGTTGAAGGAATCCTTATATTTTTATCGATACAATTTTGTTCATATTTAACCTAATAAACAAATTAACATTTCCTAATTATTAACTATAAATAAAATTTAGATAACTGATACATATATCTATTTTCATGTATTGTGTATATATTCCCATTTAATTTAAATCCTTTCGATTTCTGCACATTTCATTAAGATTGAAATCTACTTTGGTTTTTCGTTTTTTGTACTGGCTCAGTTCCAAAAATTTGGAAAAAAATTCAATTTGACGAACATATTAGTAAGGGTAACAAGCATTTTTAAATATGTGCAATAGAAATTTCTAGAATGCAGCTTTATAAGATTATTGATAAACGACAGTCTCGCGCGTTGCACTACAAATATCCTCATAAAACCGTCTAGCTATAAATAGTTCCTTACCCTTATTTCAAAGCTTAGTTATTAAAAATGTAATTTATCTTTGAACTTATTTACTGTCCAAATGATGGTTTGTTTACTATCCAGATGACGTCTGAATAGACAGGAGCCAGTCGAATCCCTAAAACCCAGATGACAAAAGCAGGCTTAGTATCAGATTGGTGTCAACCAAATACTATTTAATCCATATCCAAGAAGAAATTAAGCTTCTTATTAAGTTAAAAATAAGTCTTATGTGTGATTAAATGCAAAGCAATTTTTGCCATATCTGAAAAAAATCAGCATTTCCTCTGAATTTTTTACTGTTCAGATGGCACAAGGAGTGAATAAAACAGGCTGAATAATCTACTCTTAAGATGGTATTAAAAATAATTAGAGTTCTACATAATCTGCACTTAAGATAGTATTAAACCTTTTTACTAATATATATCTAAAACCCTGGTAAGCTCCTTTGTAAGTAAATCATCTTACATTAAGAAGATATCTGATAAGAGAGAAGATTTTAGTCCAAAAATATAATGCTTTAACTCAAAATTCATTTCCAGTTGCGACATGATATCATTTTTGTCAAATTCTTAAAGTTACATTAGGTTTTAAACAGGTTCGGAATGAATTAAAGGAGTTTACAACTCAACTACACAATTATAACCCTCGATTTTCTTCCCAAGCCTGTACAGGTATCTAATACATATAAGTTACTTAAAGAGTCTCTTTTCAAAGCTATAAATGCTAGAATTTATCTTAATAATTTAAGTACTTAATTAGATTACAGCTTTTATTCTAAAGTACTATTTTTACTGATGTAATTTATGGAGGGAAGACTAATTTTTAATCAGAACAGAAGTTTACTAAAAAGATTTTGGATAACCCAATGCATTAAAAAAATTGGTTAACTTTCAATGTTTCAATCAAATGGGAGAAACAGCCTTAAATAAATTTTGATCTTAGAAATTCTTTCTAGCATGATATTATTGTTTGTATTAAATTTTTCATGATAGCTGCTCTAGCTTCTGATAATGTTTTAAGTGAAATATTTTTTTTATATAGTGTAGCGTAAGCGATAGAAATGAGCGATTGTCACGCAAACCCAACTCTATTAGAAACTATCGTGGAGTTCTTTTTTCTTACTTGAAAAAAGGGGCTATTTAATTTATGGAAACACGGTAATATTAGGCTGATTTTTTTAAAAAAAATTAGGCACTGTTATTACAAATAATTTAAATATTATTTAATATTATCATTAAATTATTAAGTCTGAGACTAACCCCCTCCTCCCATAGCACGATCATAAGTTTTAAAATGTTAAACATTTTTTAAAAATTTAGATTTTTTTTAAAAAAGCTTTCTTCTATTTAAATTTTAATATTCTAAAAACATTTGTTTTCTTATCGGAGTATTCCTCATAACTTTCTAGCAATTTCTTTAAAAAAAACATACATTATTTTTTTAAGAAAACGTACATACTATGTAAGAAATTAAAAAGAATATCTTAATTTATTCTATATTATGTTTTTACATGACTTCATCTTTTGATATTACAAATCTTTTCCTTAATTATATTTTTTAATTTATTTCCTTAATTCTATTTCTTAACTTATTTCATTAATTCTATTTTTTAACTTATTTCTTTAATTCTATTTATAAAACAATTAGAAAAAATCACGCCACTTGGCGTAGTATTCCTTCAAGTTTGAGCATTCTGAATACATTGATGTATAGGGAATGAGAAAAAATAATGTAAAGGTTTATATAATTGATAAAAAGCAGTTTATCAGATTTCCAAGTTCTAGAAATTACCATTTTGAATTAATTTACCAATTTGAAAAAATGTTTTTCTACAAATATAAATATTTCTTTTGAAAATTCTAAGTTTTATAGAAATGTAATTCACGAGGAAAAAATTTCAATAGTTTAAATATTTTACGGTATAAATTACAATTTGAAGTATTTCAAAAGATATAGCAAATTAAAATACGTATATGATTCGATAAAGATATATTTCAGAGGAAGAATTAACATTTCAATGTAAAAAATTTAATTAATTGAACCTTTTTTTTTCAAAAGCACTGTACATCATAATGTTTACCTTATTGTTTTCTTAATTTAATTATCTGATATAAATTACTGTATATTACGAGTTAGTTCGGAACTCACACTCTTTCGTTTACGTCTACTCGTAAATAAAGCATAGTAGCCTATGATTTCATAAATAATGATTTTATAACGCTCATACTCAATCATAATTATTTTCCCCTATTATATGTGCTATTAACCACGCTTGGTGTATCAATTCATCATTTCGGGTCTTTTTAGTGTTCATGCACTAGCCCAGAGATGGGCAAACTTTTTCAGTCGCGGGCCGAAAATCGAAAAAAAAAAGCTTGCCGGGCTCAGATAAATTTTTCTAAAACAATAAAAACAATATACGAGTCTTACAATTTAAATATGTTAATGAGATGAAGTAAATTGCGATTTTAATTTTACAGGTTCCTTATATTGAAGTTCGAAGTGAGATGTACAGATTTTAAGGTGCGAGGCTATATCCCTATCTGTCAGTCTACTTTTGAAATAATTATTTTTAAGGTTCATAGTTGAAAACACTTGTTCACATATATAAGAGGAAGCAAACATAGCAATGATTTTCTGGGCGTGAGATATCAAATTTGGGAAACTTACTTTTGATAATGATTTGTAAAACTCTAACTTTGGCAAACTTAGAAACAAGTGCTTATGAGGATTGTTAGCTTGCAACTCAATTAATTCAAGCTGCAAATCTGACCTCACTGCTTCATAATTTACGTCGAAAGGCATGTTAAAATATATTCAATTATGCTTGAATGGCACTGAAATCTTGAAATCTGCGTTCAAACTCAAAATGTAGTTCTTTCAAGCCATCTTCATAATTCTTAAGCTTCTCTTTATTTATTGAGGGTATTAAATTTAACCTCCGAAAAGGAGACAAGTCGTTCTTAGCCAGCTGCCCAGCAAACAAATTAAGTTTTAGTTTAAAAGCTTTGAGATGGGCCCAGATATCGTCGATAAATTGATTTTTCCCTTGCATCTTGATATTCAAGTTGCTCATATGACAACGAAGATCTGTAAAAAATGCAAAGTTCGAAAGCCATTCTGTATCTTCTAAAATTACGCACTCCGCAGAACACTGTTTCTCATGGAAAAAACGACACAATGTCGTCTTTCAGCTTCCAAACTCACTAGAAAACACAACCTGTACTAAACCACCTTACTTTCGTGTAATATAGTACATCAGAGGATTCAGATTGCACGGACTGAAGAAAATCTCGGAATTGCGTGTGAGTAAGCCCACGAGACGAAGAGTATTTATAAGCTTCACGACTGCATCAAGCACGGGTTTCGTATTCAATGTAGATTTACACAGAGTATCTTGATGTATAACACAATGTAGAAAAACAACATTGTTCCCGGGATAGTTCTGATTAAAGAGTCGAAGAAAGCCAGATTTTTTTTCCTGTCTTATTTGGTGCTCCATCGGTCGTAATATTACATACATTTGTTATAGGCACTTTCAAAGTTAAAAGCCCTTCCTGAAACTCACGATAAATATCACATCCCGCCATAATTCCCTTTAAAGAACGCATGCACGCCAGTTCCTCGATAATTTTAAATTTCTCATCAACACCACTTATAAATAATACTAATTGAGCAGTATCATTTAAATTAGTGCTTTCATCCATAGCTATGGAGCAAAATTTAAACTGGCCAATATTTGACTCTAATCGTGTCAAATTTTTATCGATGGCTTCGATTTTAAAAGACACCGTTTTTTGAGATAAGCTTACAGTCTCAAAATTGTTTTTCTTGTCTGGAAATAAAACATCACAAACTTGGAGCATGCATTGTTTAACGAACTCCCCATCACTGAGAGCTTTATTCTTTTTAGCAATATTGTATGCTACAATGTAACTTGCATGCCTAGCTGCTTCTTGGATACTGTTTACCTTCTTGAAAAAATTTTGTCGGCCTGATAATTTTTTACAAAGACTTTCTGCATTTTGTTTACTTTCATATTCGGACATTGCTTCGTAATTGGAATTCTTATGCTTAGATGTGAAATGACGGGAAATGTTATATTCTTTGAAGACTGCTACAGCTTCATTGCAGATGAGACACACTGGTTTATCTTTTCTAACTTTAAAAAAATATTTTCAGTTTTATTCATCAATAAAAGCTCGGCACTCTGAATTAACTTAACGTTTTTAGTAGCCGTTTTTGGGTTAGAAGATTTTACGAATAACCCAAACAAGTACTCGCTACGTTATACTGTTAATAATTTCACCACTATTCACGATGATGCTATATTTTCACAATCTTTTCATACGCAGTCAATAACTCGCACCAAAAGAAAAAGCCCCTGGCTGGAGCCCTAAATGCGCAGTCTGCCACATGTGAATCTCATTCACCTATATTAGATTCCGTATGTCTGCTCCCCGAGAAAGAGATAACGCTTGTTGGTTCCAATCTACAGCTATAACTAACAAAGAACTTCCGCTTTTAACACTTTACCAATTGAAAGCTCTCTGTTCTTGCTCTTTCCGTCGATTTATGTTTTGTAGAACAAAAATAGAGAAAGTAAAAAGATCATCAGTCTTTTGTAAAAATAGAACAATAATAATATTATAACAAAGTAGAAAAGGAGATGGGATATATAATATATAAATATCTATTTCTTTATATTTTTCTCGGACCAAATTAAATTAAATTTTCTCAAATTAAAATTCTATCCGCGGGGCGGATAAAACCTTCAGGTGGGCTGGAGTTGACCCATCTCTGAACTAGCCGGTCCGAAGCCTGGATAAAGTGAGAGGGTCTGAGGCATAGCGTGTTCTATCAACACGTTGTGAAAAAGTAATGTATCACGAAGTGGTTCGGGCACTCCCCTCCGGTGTTGAAATCAGAGGCAAGTGTGTTATAAATTCCCGATGTGACAAGTAATGATTCATTATCACGAAGTGTCACTGAGACTCTCTTCAGGTGTTGAGATCAGCTGCAAAGAGTCGTTTTATGGACCCAGCGTCCCTCGGTAATGGGATTTTGTTTGATGTGAATTTCTCCAGACACTGAATCCAGAATTATATTGGGGAATATGGAATCAGAATTTATATACTTGTTTGAAATATGTATGTACTACTGCTGATCTGTAGTTCTCTTCGTGAGGAACGGAGGTCAGGCCGAGGTCAGTTCGATTTATTGATTGATTGATTAACGTTGCTCTAGAAGCAATACGAGAGCTATTGGCGAATGAACTTCGTAAGTTTGAACTAATAGGAAAATGTATCCCATGTAGAAATAATATATAACTACACAGGTCATGTGAAATTTTACTTGATCAATTCTATTAAAATTTAATAAATCCTCTCTTCCGATTTTTTTCTAAATCCATAGCCCCTCCTCTGGCTGATAAGATACCTTCTTATTAGCCAATCTGATAACTTGCTCTCAATCTACCTGAAACGAAAATTTGTCTCCGATCAAAATTTTTTCCAAACTCAGGAAAAAATCCGCTGCTTCTCAATAGTACAACCGAATCCGGTCCCCATCTCTACCAAAACAGCTGACTGCGAAAAATCTATTATGATTTAAATTTAAGACTTCTGATTTGATTTTAATTTAACTTTTATCTTTAAATATTTTATTTCATATGAATTTTTAATAAGATAGGGACCTCTGCATTTTTTCTTTAAAAGAACACGATAGTGTTCGGGCTCAATACAAAGCCAACAAAGTACTGACCTAAAAGATCTTTCTCTTTTAAATTATTTTAAATATCTCTTGAAGATCTATAACTATTATTGGGGAAGTGTAAATTATAAAGTCCAGTCTTATAATAGTTTGCTTTTCTAGCTAGAACAGGGATAAAAATCCCGAAAAGGTTAAGTACCCCGAGAAGTCATCTTCCGCAATTACTAATCTTCGTGACCTATTGAATGTGTATGGTGGGGAAATAAGGGTGACTAGAGCTAAACTTAGCCCTGAAATGGGAAGTATACCAGCCATATAGAGCAAGGGGAAAGCATCTATTTGACGTAAAATATCTATTATATCTAGATCCATTCAACTTTGAAAGCACATCATGGGGTGTTGGTCTAGAAATGGGTCTTGCATTAATAAAAATGCTCTCCGTACCAAGATCTCGCAGAAGTGCCTGCCCTGCATCCAAAAACTTGCCATAAAATACTGCCTATTTGTATTTTTAAATGATAATCAATGGAATAGATTTTTCGCATGTAAGATCTCAGTACCATAGCATGCGTCCCCCATTTTTACTTAATGCATTAAGAACCGAACGGAGTTAAACATGTCCTATAATACTCTCTCTGGTTATATATAAATACTCACAAATAAAATTTCAATTACAGATAAACTTATCCTCTATCTATTTAGGAATATTTTTATTGATATTTGACCCATATGGTGTTGCGGTAACTCTCATTCGCATTTTGGAACCATATTTCCAACATATCACTCGTACCAATACACTGATATATCAAAGAATGTATAGAGAATGCGTTTCATTGATTTTTATTCTTATTTTCAATTTATTTATCGAGTTGTAGTTAATGTATTTCTATCAATTATAGTCCTAAATAAGTTTTTTCCTCATCTTCCATGCTGAATTTTCTGGTACGTAAATTAGATTGTTCGAAAGAAAACACCAATACGTGAGAGTTATATAAAAGGACATCAGAACAAATATACACATTTTTCATGTACTTTTATATATTGTCAGATAGTTTCCAAATTTTTCTTTAATTGTTACAGTTTACATAGAAGATAAAGAATAATTTCAGACAAAAATTGAAAATTAATATATTTGTTATTTTTCATCATTTAGAAAGTGTACCATATCCCCTTAAAATATTATTTCTTTAGCTCCAAATATATAAGTCTATTAAATATTTCACTTTAAATAAACACAATTATGCTCAAAATTAAACCTCTCCTTTATTTGGACTGCTTATTTGTTTAAAGAAGAGCTACATTAACGTTTCAAAACACTCTTTGAAAGATATAAACTTTGTTTAAAAAAAATGACTGCTATACATGTCATTCAAAATAAAATTTAAGGAAGAAGGCATTTGTGCTATAAAAAACAAAAATAGTTTATCTAATAATATAAGGGGATGTACAACATTTTAAAATGATTCTTGGAACAAAGATTTTCATTATCACAATTTAGCAACTTATTCACACGAGTGATAAAATCGAAATTTAATGAACAAAAAACATTTCAGCGTCCAGATAAAAAGTTATTATGAAATTTCTGATAACCAATTCCTTCTTATTTTCCTGAAAATTAATATGCAAACTTGATTAAAGGTAAAACCTTTCCTACTTAAAAAATTACTCCGGAGAATTTTAGTTTTATCATTTAAGTCTGCAAAACTTCAAGTATTGATTATGAGTTAATTTTTCCATGGTCGTCGTCGCTGAAAACTGTCTGTTGATACTTCAACAACTGTTTACCAGACGATGAACTGATACGTTATACAATTACTTCCTGCCAATCGCTTTTTCTTTTAGCTGAGAAGTTTGTTTTTAAGCGTTTGATTAAAACAAAAGACAAATGCCAACCAATCTAATTAAGTTTCAACACTTTTCTCGCCTTCACTTTCAACACTTTTTATTAATTTTGTGTCTGGATAGCATAAATTTCTTGAAAATTTTCTAAATAAGTTGTTACTATGGATGTGAAATCAGAACTTACGATTACACAATTACAATTATGATTTAACTAATGCAACTGAAATCAAGCTTGATTAATTGAATCATAACGGTATCACTTTAAACGATTGCAGTATTTAATGTATTTTTCCAAATTATTAAATAAAAATGTACATATTTCACCGTAATTATTTGCTTTCTTTTTTTAGCATAAGTGAATTAATGTAAAAATGTTTTGAAAGTTTATTCCTTTTATCTCGGAACAAAAATATACTTAAGTGCCCATAGTCATGGGATACCAATATGCAAATATTCAGACGGTGGTATCCTGAATATTTGCATATTGCCATCGTAGGACTATAGTAACATCGCGTGAGATATGTATAAATGGGCAGCGCACTGTCAGGATTTTCATTTGCATTCGAGTGATTCATGTGAGAAGTTTTCTGAAGTAATTATGGCCACACAACGGGAATTAATAGGCTTTAAACGTGGAATTCTAGTTACAGATAAACGCATGAAACATTTTATTTCTGAAACTATTAAGGAGTTCAACATTCTTCGATCCATATTGTCAAGAGTGCTCTGAGAATATATAATACTTCCACCATAGACAACGTAATAGTCTCTACTTAATGACCTAGATCAGCGACATCTGCATAAAGAAATCAATGTTACTAGAGAAGCAACCGCAGTTATCAACATAGGACATTCGACATACAAGTCCATGAGGACAATGAAACGAAATTTTGGAGATGATGATAAGTGAAAGTAGAAAATCAACTGGATTGTTTTAACAACTCATCATCAGCTGGAGAACCTCTGCTGGGTTCGTGAATATATTGGTTGTACCCTAGATGACTGGAGAAACGATGTTCGGTCAAATGAATTACAATTCCAATTAGTAAGAGCTGATGGTAGGGTTAGAGTGTGACTCAGACTCCACGAGGCCTTGGACCCGACCTATCAACAAAACACTAATCAAACTTATGATTTTCTATAATGCTGTGAGCTGTTCTTACATGGTTGGGACTGGATACTCTGATCAAACTAAACCAATCATTGACTGGAAATAGTAATGTTCATCTACTTGGAGACCATTTGCATCCATTCATAAACTGTATTACCCAAACAACGATGGCGTTTTCGGGGATGGTGATGCGCCATGTCACCAGGTCAAAATCATCCACGATTGGTTAGAGGAACATTCTAAACTAGTTCAGATATTGATTTGGCCTCCTAGATAACCAAACATGAATCCTATCGAACGTAAGATGGATGTGATCAAAAGGTCAATTCCTGCATAAAATTATGCACAGGCAACACTTTCGCAATTATGAACGTCTGAAGGGCTGAATATTTCTTCAGAGAACTTCAAAAGACTTTTGAATCACTGCCACGTCGAGTTTCGTCACTTCCAAGGGCAAAATGGGTACCCTCCCTCCGAATAATAGGAAGTAAGCCTTAATTTTTGATACTTCATTAAAAATGATATATAAACAAGAAAAATAAATATTTTTTTCACTGCTTAACCAAATGATATTTTTAATAATCAAAATTAAAACGGAAGTAAGTGATTTTTTTTCTTTATCACAAAATTCCGAAAATCAGTTTCTTAAAAAATTGTAATATGTTTTCCTAAAAGAATTTTTTTTTTTTTAGTTTTTTAATTAAGGATGTAAATGCACCTAAAGGATAAATAAAAAGCAACGCATAATATTTATTATAAATAAGCAATAAAGTCTTAATTATTTTTTTAGTTTCCTGAAAATTAAAAAGTGAATTTATTCAAAATAAGTGCTCTAATATTATTTTTAAGTAATATTGTAAGCAACATTGTCTTAAGTTTCTCTGTGGGAGGGCGTAATAATTCTGAGGAAAATTTCTATTTATATTCTAATTTTTCTAGCAATACACGCATCGGGTGAAAAAATAAATGCACATATTATATATATATATATATATATATATATATGCAATATCCTTTGAGATTATCTTAGTTGAAATTAAAAGAATTAACAATTTAATACATAATTTGAAAACGAACAAAGTAGAAAATGTATTTGATTGTAAATGTTTTGAAACATTTCGTAGAGAAATAATGAAATCATTAAGAATTTCAGAATAATAATACATTAGGGTATTTAAAATTGTGAAACAGGGTTATAATAACTTCATATAAAGAAATCTATTAATTGACTATTAGCGACAGTCAATTTTCCACTCTATATGATAACGAAAGTAGTAGAAATAGAGGTCATAGATAACGCAGAAGTATAAATAACAAATTTATAATTTATTGGAATAACAATGAATTAGAATTAATGGTGCTCGCAAAAGCAACTTCCAGCTAAAAAAAAATAGACAAATTGAAAGAAGAATTTGCGAGGGTTTTCTTTCTTTCTTTTTTTTGCTCTCCCCCCCCCTTTTAATAAAAAAATATTTTTTTCTTTATTGGTGAAATTACTTAGTAATTATGTATGTTATCACATTAGATAATTTTTTTTTATAAAAAAAAATTAAATCTCACTCATACGAGATAATAGTTATGGTTACAGGGTAACCTAGTGGTTATGGACGCGAACTCGCTGTCTGCATTGTTTCCGTCGAATCGTGGTCTCGAGTCCTGATGCTACAAAAGACCCACCGTCATGTCAAGGGTCAGATGCATGTTAAATCTGTCGAGCCTTAAGGTCCTACTGTTGGCGTTGTGTGGAAATTTAGAGATGGAGATGCTATCTCAGGTGTCGTCCTTGTTCACTTAACCGAGGCTCAAAATTACGAAGGTTCGTCGCCAATATTCCTCGTGTTTCTTCTCTAAGTGCGACATCAATAATCAATCAATCTCATAGCAGATCGCTAGTAAAATCTATAAAAAGAGGAAAACTAGGGATAATAGTCTTTGTTGCTCTGTATCCCATAAAAGTAAACAAACAATTAATCAAAAGATTAAACTGGTAAAAAATATGGAAATTCAACTTATATTTCTAAAACTCATTTAAAATTTAAAGCAACTACATATTATAAGAAGGCATAAGAAAGAATTTAGTATTTTCTTAGAAAATTAATTGAAAGCGGCGTATCTCTACTATATATGAATAAAAAAATTCCGTTCACATATGATACTTAATGTCAAATTGAAAAAACAACGAATATATTAAAAATAGGTTTGATAAATGGTTAGAACATTTAATAGAATAGTTATCGAAACTGGAAAACAATTCGTCATCATAATGGTAGGTGGTTGTTAAACGTTATTGGTGCAAGGACTATATTTGGCCTGGCTGCGTCAAACACTCATTATTTTACGAAAAAAATATATGTATTTATGATTTCGATAAAACTCTATAAATGCAAGATAGGATAAGGAGATAGGTAAAAAATAAAGATAGCTTGACATCCCGAGGAATCGTCAGTCGTATACCAAAGAGGGTAAATTTTATGGGAGAAAGGAAAGATTACTCAAAAACCTCGAGATTGTAAAGCCCTTACGCTACAAAAGAAAGTAATCCCTTGAAGGAATAACAGTATACAAAAAGTATTTGTGTTACTGATACTTATCAGGTTTAATAGCGATCATTCATAAAATTTTTGAACAGAAATAAAAGAAATTAATCGAGAGAATTTGATCTTGGAGGAGAAATTCATCACAACTGATAATGACCATAGTGATAATCCCTTGAAAGAATAACAGTACGCAGAAAGTATCTGTGTTACCCTTACCAATCGGCTTAAGAGAGATTATTCGCAAAATTTTTCAACAAAAATAAAATAAATAAATCGAGAGATTTCACCTTCAGTGAAGAAACTCATTGCGACTGATAGTGATCACAGAAAATACGAATTTTTACGAATATAAATTATATTATAAATTTTTTTTTTGAGATTCAGATAAAGCAACTTCAATTTGAAACGCTCTCATTAGTACATTAAATTATTTACTAAGATAGTATTCCAAATGTGAAACAACATACAACATACATATTTGTGTTAAAATTAACAAGGATTTGAAAGAGATATCCGGAAGCTAAAAATAAATGGAATGACACAGTAGTAATCCATTTTTTTAAGCATAAAGAACGAAAAGTATGAAAAGATGCCGAAAGCAAATTCTTTTAAAATCCTTACATTGCTAATCCTACTAATGTACTACAAGAATTTTCGGAAAGGCTTTTTGAGGGTTGGATACTCTCCTGGATCCAGAGTTATAATCTGCAAATTTCTTGCCTCAAGGACAAAAAAAGTCTGAAAATACGATTACAAGATTTAAGAATCAAGAATATAAATGATGGCTTTTTGAAACTAACAGGATTTATGCAAAAGAAGTTGAGAAAATTTGGAGATCTTTGAAGTACAGTGGTGTAAATGGTTTAATCGAAGAATCTGCATTAAACTTCCAAAAAATATTAAGTTGTATGGAGAGGATTTCAATATTTTTCATATTAAGTTGCTAATTGGTTGCCTAATTGTTCATATGTTGTATAATAATTATGTTATAAAACTTTTAATTACATAATTCAAATTTAATCAAACGGATTTGATATAATATGTGATAACCTTTTACTGAATATTTACTGGTTATTAAACTAGAAAATTTGTGCATATGTTTTTTGGACTAACTTAACTAAACTTTTCTCAGGTGATTCAAAAGAAATTTTATATTTGCGTGCTATCATATATTATCTCTGATTATATAATCAACAGAATTGAATAAGTTTGAATTGTTTTTATATATTACTGAAACTAGTTTAAGATAAGACATATATATTCGTTCCTGAATCTTACTGCAATATCATTTTCATAAATGATTTGAGAAACATCACAAAAAAAGGAAACAGAAAAAAAAAACACTACAAATATGATTCATCAAAAAATAACAGAGACTGGGAAAACTTTGAATTTCAAATTTGTTTTTAAAAATGGACCTCTGCTACCCTAAAAATCTATATTAATCTGCTACTTTTAATGTGGCTGAGGTAGCTTAGTGGTCATTGTCGCGGACTCCCAGCCGGAATAGTTTTTGTCGAGTCGTGAGTTAGAGGCCTGATGCCACTAAAAATCTGTCAAGTAGCGCAGTTAATGCACGTTAAACTGGCAGAGGTTCCACAGTGTGGACGTTTGGAGAGGAAGGTACCAGTTCAAGTGTCATCCTCGTCATTTGTTCGAGGTTCAAAATTACGAGGTCCATTTCCAATAGGCTCTCTATTGATCTTTTCCCTGCATTATGGGGCTTAATGTCTTTGGTAAGCATGGGTGATTTAGCGATGCGTCTCTATTTTCTATTCTCCTTCTTGTCAAATACTTATCTTCATTTTTTTCATATGTCAAGATCACTGTTATACCTTATTTAGCGCAGCATAGTCATATTTGGTTCTTTGCACCATTAAACTTCAATATCACATCATGTCACCAATAGTCCTCATATTGGTTCTTGTGCGATGTTAATAAACAATCAATCGATCAGTCAAAAATCTGCTAAGCTTAATTTTAGCTGATATTTAAGACCCTTATATAAAATATGTCTTAAACATCTGCGCAATATAAAAAGTATTACCATACTTTATTCAATAAACATAGTTGTTATTCGTGTCTCTTTCAATTGATAAAAATCTTCAGAAATCAACGAAAAATTGAAGCCAAATACAGGTACTTCCAGAATAACATGGTTGTTACATTCCTAAACAATGCCGTGTAATGATAAATCCGTGTTATACGAAACAAATAATTAGTGCAAAAAAGGGGGAGTTAAATTTAATATATCGGAGAAATATGCTTTTATATTTTTATGAGTAGGATAATATATTTATTAAGCAATATTCATCAAAAATATTACATATTAACCTATATTAAATAATATTTTCCTTCTCATCACTACTAAGCACCATTAAATGAGGACGTTTTCTTTTTGAAAATATATCCTTACATCCTCTGAAATTTCTTCAACAATACCTTGAGTTCAATGCTCAGTTTTTCTTTAAAAAAAACCTGCTATTTTTAATTGCTTGTTCTTAAATTGATTGGGTAAGTTGCATCCTCTCAAGACAAGTACAGATTTTTAAAGAGAATTATTGGCTACTGATGTGTAAGCTTTCATTTGTGGACAATACGACTAAGACTAAAAGAAGCATGGAGACGGGCAAGAACATCAATGCGAAATGAATTGTTGACACCTGTAATGAAGGGGAAACGTTTGCATTGGTTCAGAAAATATTAATCCTGGATTGCACAAGGCTGGAATAAGGGTTATATAGAGAGACGAAAGGCAATTTTTGTGTAAGGGTTTCGTTTTGTCAAGCGAAGCGCTGGAGAATCCATCAGGAAACAACATTTTAATCTAACAGTTAAGTACTCTCAAAAGTAGATGTTTTGGGGTTATTTTACGTCTGGAGGACTTGAGAGAGAGGGGAAGTTTAGTACCAGTTAAGGGAATGTGATGAACTTCAAAAAAATACATTTCAATTCTAAAAGACAAGATAATTCTTGTTATATAAACGTTTATAGGCGGTGCTGGTGTATTTCAACAACATCGTGCTCCAACATCGTGCTCCATTCTAAGCTGATATAAAAGTTTCCAAGAAAAGAAATTAACAGTTTCGATTGGACTGGTAATTTTCCATATGAGAATTCTATCGAAAATTTGTGGGGCATTGAGAAGAAACATGGAAGATGGAATGCTCAATCAAGAGAAAAATGATTGAGAACGTCTTAAAAGTTTGGATTTGTGATGACGACGTCAAAAATTTTGTTGCAAATTAGTGGAATCCATGCCAAAACGTACCGGATAACATTTAAGCTAGAGGAGGACATATTATCTTCTAAATTACTATGTTATGCATGCAACTCATACTAATTAAATGTTATGCATACAACTTATACTAATTAAACTACATTTGTAAAAAAAAATTGTGATTGTCTCAATTAATTTGCACAGTATTGTAGTTAAGTTATATGTTATGTAAATTTCTGTACATGGTACTAAGTACTAAAGGAGTTCTCACTTGAACTTATATTTCTTTTAATAGAAGGATCTTTATTTAATGTAAGTCCATTTAATCGATTAAATGTATGTCATTTCTCTCCCCCCTCGCTATTAACCCTCCCCCCTCTTTCCGGCCCTTTAATATTTTTGTTTGTGTTTAAAAAAGACTTTTAACAGGAATTTTTTTTTTTTTTTACAAAAACTTCCGCCGGACTTAGTTTAGGGCTTTCGGGGGATACACAAAAATGAAAAATATAATTATCATTTGTAAAATAGCTTTAATAATATGCACCTGCATGAAAATACTAGGTGATGTAGTGTGGAAATTTCGAGAGGGAGTCTCATATGTCGTCCTGAGGTTCAAAATTATGAGGTCCTTCACAAATTGTCCTCTTGTTGCTTCACAGTGCAGCAACACTCACTCGAAAACGCAAAGTTTTAAAATGCTCTTAGTACTCCTTGAACAAAATTGATTTCAAATTCTACTAAATTTCAAAACTCCTCATGTAAATCTGTTACTACATATATGCTGAGATGAAAAATAAATTATTATGAGGTATTTTGCATACTAAAAAGAACTTATTTTTCGTTTGTGTAACACGACGATTTCTCAAATTCTAAAACCACTTTTAATCGAAACCGTGCTCTAGAATGCCGTGTTGCTTGAGGGTTTTTCTCAATTCTCGAACCGTTATGTGAGAGTGAAAGCGGAAGTTTACTGGCGCAAGAGATAATAGCCTTTGTTGCTTTATATCCCATACCACCAATCAACATGAGAAAGAAAATGCAAAAATGAAAAGAACAGAAGCTTTATGTTCTTATAAATAGGTCATTCACAAAGTATAAAATCCCCCTAGATAATTAAGAAAACGATGTTTTATTTTAAAATAAATGAATGTAAACAATCAATCGTGCTTTGTGTGTGCGTAAAACCAGTGATTCAATTATTTTTCTAATATTGTTTCCCTTTTTAATCCTCTTATAATTCGTTTTGTTGTTCCTTCCATCGTTAATCAACTGTTCGTGAGTTGAATTTAGTCACAAACAGTTGATTAACGACATCTCATTAAAAAACAGTTTAAATCGCCATTCACTCATTAAAATATCGTAAATCCTTTGAATGATTTTTTACGAATATTTACATTCATCTCATTAGCGATTTTTACTCGCGCTTTCAATAAAATTCTTCGCGGATTTCTTCCGGGTACCTGGGTTAAAATATTCATTCCATCATGAAGGAAAAATGAAAAAAATCGTGTTGACCCAACTAATCAAAGAATAATACCTTTCATTTTCGCAATTCAGGATTATTTTTAGTAAATGATACATATTTTAATTATGACCCGAAAACATGAATATTTTATTAATGAAAAGTTCCTTTTTAACAAAGATAGCGGCAAAATTAATCAGGGAATTATTTTAGCACAGCACATATGATTAAAAAGGGATTAATAATCTTAAAGATGATCTTCTGATTTTTATAATTTCTTTTAAAACTCAGATCTGCGTTATTTTGCGTTATAGTTATTGATGTAACCTGTTAAACTATATCACATGGTTAAATACATGTTTTCAAAAAGTAAATTAAGATTACAATTATTGATAAATTTATAGCACCAGAGAGTATCCATGGGTATATAATAAGTCATATTAGTATGAAGATAAATACTCCAGTTTCTTAGTCAGAAGGTTTTGATTTCAAGTTCTGTGCCACTGACAACTGCTGGGCAGAATGACGACACCGCTGCATGTAAAACCGAAGTAGACCTCAAAATCCTAACGTTGAGTGTAGTGGAAGTTTGGGAGATGGGTATCAAATCGGATATTGTACCTGTGGTCTTACTGTGGCTCGAAATTACGAAATTCCTCTCCAGTTAGGTATTTTTAATTACTTTGCCAACCTTGATTAAAAGCATATCAATGGTATCATTTTCTAACAACCACATTCAAGTTAAATATTCAGTTGAAGAACTAAACTGTGAAACACCTTAGATTGATAATGAGCTACATTTGTAAGTTTATAGAAATTTTTGACAAAATATTAATTTCTATATTTCGCAATAAATAAATAAACAAACAAACAAAATTTTAAAAAACACAAAAGGGGTACTTATATAAAATTCTGAATCTGAACCTTTTTCTCGAAATCAGATAATTGTAGCCAAGCAATATGATAATCCACCAAAGAAGAAAAGTGTCGCTAAATGTCATCTTAGCTAATAACCTTCTCTCCAAACTGCCTCACCATCCTGACATATGAGCATTATGCCCCAACACATTTAATGTGCATCATCTCCACTATAAGTCCGGTCTTTAGTGGTGTCAGGGCTCGAACCCACGACTCGATGGAAAAAAACACCTACCATGATCAGTTGGTTACCATGGCCATTACAATGCAGGAAGAATACCACCGATGTGATGGATGTTTGGAGGAAGTTAGAGTATCTGATATGAAAACGACTACCCTTTTCCAAGCTAGTTATATGTCGAGGCCCCAAGTCCTCCCGATGGCTGGTGTAGAAGTTGGGACAGGCAAGTGCTAGCCCAAGTGTCGTCCTCATCACTTCACTGAGGCTCAAAATTACGAAGTACATTGCAATAGCCCACGTATTGCTTCTAAGTGCGACGTTAATAAACAATCAATCAATTTCCAAACCTCAAAATAAAATATAGAACAAGAATCAAACATTCCTTCGGATTCACGGAAAGCTTATAAAACTGAAGAATTATTAGCTGTGAAAATTCAAACATTTCAAAGTTAGCCCTTGTTATAGCTTTGGGGATTTGGAGACAATGAAGCTTGACCAAATGGTGTTATAAAAAGCACCGGGGAACCGAAAAACACCCCTTTATATATAAATTACAATTAGTAATTTGTGATGGCCAAATTGATTGATAAAAAATCGACTGAAATTACTCTAACTTTCTTGGTCGGCGGAATTTTACACAAGGACTCTTTTTTAAGATATAAATATTGAATAGAGTTATTGTGTAACTTGCCCATATTTAAGTATTTTGCTATTTCTTATTTTAGTTCTGATAAAATTTTTATACTTTCAAAAAAAATTCTTATAAATTTCTTATATATGTCAGTATGTAGTACCATTTTTCTGTCATAAGAAGAATCAATAATTTTTAAAGGATTGTAATATGTAAGGTGTTTTAATTTTCAATTAATCTCCAATTCAGTTAACTATGTTTCCTACTCTTAGTTCTTACTTGTGTCAGTCGGGAAATTATCTTTTGTTATGAAAAATAAATTAATTTCCTTTTAAAATAATTATTATTTTTACAGAATTAAAATTATAAATGAACTAAATTAATTTACTTACTTTTGTAAAATTAATTGATAAATTTTAGTTTCTATATTTATGCATATGTGTGTGTGTGTGTGTGTGTGTGTGTGTGTGTGTGTGTGTGTGTGCTGATATAGGGACTGAGCATTCACGTTGACATGTTGTATTAATTTAATATGAGTATATTTGTAATCTTTTTTCTGTTGAATTTACAACTCGTTTTATCTTACATTATTTTAATTACAAATTTAACCGAGTTTAATTTTTAATTTTTTTTTCTCTATCTTCCCGTAATTAATTCAAAATAAAATGTTTTCAATTTTTTCTCTTTGAAACTCTTCCAGTTTCATCAAAATATTATTGTAACTCAGTCTGAGATACTTTTGAAAAAAGGTTTGTTATTTAATTTAAATTTAATGAGATTCAATTATGTGAATAAATGGATAAAAGTTATAAATATTTCTTGAACAATCGAATTAATGATGAACATTTTAGAACGGGAGAGTAGATTTCCTAATATGATACGGTACAACATCCTCCCTTTTTTTTTATTATTCTATATAATTATTTTGAGACTCAGAATTATTTTCGGAATTTGAATATTTTTTAAATATTAGATAGCGGATCAAAAGAGCTTCTTCTTGAAAATATACAGTGAGAGCCAAAAAAAGTAAACACCCCTTTTTCATTTATAAAATATTTTATATCAAATCTTATTGATTTATAATGTAAAGTAAATTTATAGTGTTAAGAGCTTATACATTCAAGTGAAATTCAACAACTTATAAACATTAAACAAAAACACAACTTACTATAAGAAATAAATCAACTTAATCAGAAATACATGAAATTTTATGAGCCGTAAAAAAGTAAATAGTGAGCACTGATAACAAAAATAAAGTGAAAAAGTAGCAATCAATATTACGTCTGTTTTCCTTTGAATTTTATCACCGTCTCTAAACATCTAAGCAAAGATGCCACTATTTCTTTTACTTTCTTTCTTTTCCTTTTTCTATACCAGTTCGGGTTTTGCCTTTCTTCCATGATATTTTTTTTCAACTCTTCCTGATTCGATATTATTCTTTGGCATACATTTGCATCAAGATATGCCCATAAATGTTCAATGAGATAAAGTTTTGCGTGGAGGAGAGAGGTTCACAGTTTTAAGTGTTAGAATAAGTAATTGTTGAAGTGTGTTTGGAATCATTAACATGTTGAACGATTCAGCTTCGTCAAAATTCCAATTTCTCATTCTCAGAGACAACATTTTCTTTCAAGATAAAATAGCCCATTTGGTTCAATGTCACTTCGATACAAACTAAATAGATACGATTTATATTCTTCCTCAATAGTCAAAAATGGTTTTAAAATAATTAAGCTAATTGTAAAATTTATCTCGATAGTTGGTTTTAAGAAGGTACTGTAGAAAAAAAAAATTCTTTTTGATGAATTCTTTTTAATCTGTCACTACTTAGTGAACAATGGCAAATTTATTACATATGTACATTTAAGCTTTATTAAAATGTTTATTGTGTGTTAAATCTAAGTTCTATGAAATTAAATATGCTGTGAATATATATATATGTATGTATGTATGTATGTATAAACTTACAATGTATGTACCTACAGTTGTAAATTTTAGCAGGAAATCTAATTAACAAAATTTGATGCCATCAAAAATATTGTGTGTGTGGTGGAGTCTTTTTATATTCGCATACATCGTTTAACATGAAATTCCTTTTAACACGAAAAAATGATCTTGTCCCCTCAGTTTAGTATTAGACAATTTTCACTGTTTGTAAAAAAAAAGCATTATTCATCGAATTTTTCTTTCCAAAGTAACTTATTCTCGAATTCAAAATGATATACCAAAAACACTATCATTGCTACTTCTTTGTTTAAATTTTTACCATCTAAATACTACCAAATGCATTGCATAATTTTGAATTGCATAAAGAACATAGTTAATGCTATATGACTTTCGAGAATATTCAATGAATATGCTGAAAAACCTTTATCTAGATATCTCGGTTATATCTTTGTAATAATTATATCTTTACAATACCCCCCTTCCCCTCGCATGTTGAATAACGAAAATGTTGGTCCATTTTTTTTAATGCTTTACTTAGAAATGTTTTCTGGATTTTGACATGTTTTTGTAAAATTTAATGCTAAAAAGCTTTATTCTAAATAAATTGCTGCCAGAAATTACTCTAACAATATATTATAATACCTTATCGATAGTTAAAATGACATATCTTTCCAAATTGATGAGTAGATTATTGAAATTACTTCAATAATCTGGAATTCTAAAATAAGAATGAAAGACGCAACCAGGATTAAATAAAATTAAGAGATGTAGAATTTTGTCTTTAAATTTAATTTAACACAATATTTAGAAAAATAACTAACGAAAGTGATATTTAAGTACAATTTTATTTTTGTATTTTATATTCATTAGATAATGAAATCAATCAATATTTCAGACAGGTTGAGTGTATTTACAACAGCTTCTATTAGACACCATTACTTTAAGCTAAATTATGCAATATATTAAAACAACATATTAAAATCGAACGAAATTTGCACCCCTGTCCAAATATCCCCCTTCCGAACTTTTCCTTCGTACCACAACTGATTTTCATCTCGTTCCTTGATTGAACTGTTCATCAAAATGTGACTAAACAGCGCCCCAACAAGTTTTCAAAAAGTGTCAAAAGCATTCCTTTCCCATACCTCCCCTTCTGTTTCAGATTAAATTGGAGTTCTTGTGAGAACCCCCACTGACCACTACCTCTGCGTGAACTTCAGTCCACAGCGCGCTTCCGCCTACTCATATTCTAACGTCATCGGTGACGTCAATACAGACCGACATGCGTTTTATGTAACGATCGGGTTACTGACGTCATTCGAGACCAGAGATATATGCGGCGAAAGAAAAGCTCCGGCACGAAGCAAGCCGGCATCAACAAAACCCACTACGTCGGAGAGATGAATGAAAAAAAATTACAAATCAAACTCGCTGCCAAGGGTAGTACTTCTATCGAGACGTGTGTGTGTACGCTCAACACATGTATTAAGATGGAACTTCACTTAACTCAGCTTATTTCGGTCACTGGCGCGAGTATTAGAAAGGAATGAAGCGAAGATAGTGTTTTCTCGGTTAAAGCGTATTTCTTCTCATTATAAATCACTTGTTGGAGATATGCAATGCTTAGCCAGTCATATATTCGACTAAAAACGATACATATTTTTATTTAAATAGATTCATATTCATATAGATTTTTATTCATTTCAGAAACACAAGTTTCAATTAAATAAAATGCTCTATTCGGAAGTACTGTTAACTGCCTAAATTAATTTGAACTACATGAAAATTTATTAATATACTGGAAATTGGAAATTGAGCTCATAAATACATTTTTATGGGACTAAAGAAATTTCAATATTTGCATTATACTTCAAAAAGTTTTTTTTAAAAAATATTTCATAAGAAATTTCTATAATATTGTTGGGCAATTTTATTTTGAATTCCACCAAAAGAGATAAATGCTTTTTAATCCAATTCAATGCAATCCACCGATGCTCATTAACTTTATTTTTTAAATGTTACAATTTACCTTTCAAACACATGAAGGAAATTCACTCATTAACTTTTTGCCTAAAAAAAGTATTTATATTTTTAAAAGAGAATTATTAATAGGGATTGAAGTAAAATTCTGAAGCTGTTTCAATTTGAAACTTTTTTTTTTTCTCCCTTACTTGCTACTTTCTCTACTAAAATCGAACATTTACTTTTATAGTGGTATCCTTAGGGGAACAAGTTTTACAGTAAAATTTATTATTTTTCTTCAAAAGTAAGATTTTGCGAATAGTGAACCAGTTTTTGAAACAAACAAGAAAAATTACTATGAAAAATTTATTTTAATTGTAATTCATAAAGAAGCAAAACCTACTAAGAAAACTGATAATATTTATAAAAATATTCAGACATCAGATTGTGTCCACAGTGTGCGTGTTACGAATTACATTTCAGAAGCAATTTTATAAGATTGTTTTTCTCGAGATTGATAGAAGTACTACGCAAAATGTTTGTTTGTTTCTTTACGAGATTGGCAGAAGTACTATGTTAAATGAGTATTTCTAATATTGAAAAATACTTATATTCTAAAGTAAAATTTTTACATCTGAGATGCCATATTTTAAAATTATTAATTAAAAATTCGCATAATTTGCTTTTATCACATAGTTTGTATATGTACGGTTGTCTATTAGAAAAAAAAATTTATTCAAAAATTGCATAAAGCAAATTGTAGAGAAGTTGTATTTAAAATCTTTCTCCCTGAATTGCTTAGCTACAAAAAATTTACAGATTAATAATTTTTAAAAACAAATTTGGGTAACTCTTCAAAGATTTTTTCGCCTTTTATTCTCAAATGAGTTGGATTAATAGCTTTATTAGGACTCTTATATTTTTTAAAACTATTTTAGTATTTTATTAAGAAATAATGAAACATTTTATTTTTATTAATTCTTACTCGAACCATTTTCATTAATTTCAGTACAAAACTATTAAACTAACTTTATATAAGTTATTTTAGGTATTAAGTATTTTAAAAAGTATTTAAATCACCCACTCACAGAAAAATTTTGAATTAAAATGACAAAACGAAATAAATACATGATAAAAAAAAGTTTGCTTCATTTTTCCATAAAATATTTTGCAATGAAATTAATTAAGATTTTCCCCTTGTAAGTACTTATTTTATTCTATTAAATAAGTAGAACAAGTGGGAATTTATATCTTGGTTCAAAAGCAATTTATGGAACGGGCGTATAAGAGCAATCCAAAATAATTGTTAATAAATTTATATAAACTTACTTCTTAAATTCCACCCTTTTGAAAACAAATCATAAGTATAATCGAAGATAAATGTCGCATTAATCATATTTACAACAAGGATAAATAGTATTTCGTATACTCAAGCCCACCCACACATACAAATCTTTCCGCCTACATTTCTATTATTAATCCAGAATCAAGGAGGCTCTTGTGGAATATATGTTGTTTTTCTTGTTTCCACCCTCTTCAAAACATTCTTATAAGAGAATAATTAAAAAAAAAAATTTGTTCATAGAAAAAGAAGGCTTGACTGAATAAATATCAGCATCTTGTGAAAGTTTCGAGTTTGCTCATTCTTTTAGTTGACATTAAAACAAGTCGAATTAATATTTATTATTTTCATTTACTTAAAAAAATACAACAATAATATTATTAAAACATGGATTAATATCAGTTAAATTTAACTAACAGAATTCATTCCTCTCTGTCATATATCAAGACATTAAATATAAAAAAAATTATTTTTGCGATTGAAAATAGTTCAGAACATGTTTTTACTTATGATGAAATAATATTGGTTATATTGAGATTGAATCTCTCTAAAAAATTTTAAAAAGTTGAAATTTTTGCATAGGTAAAGACTGAAATTTGTTTTAACTTAAAATTGTTTTAGCTGTTAGTAAGTAGTTATTAAACAAACAATTTTTTCCACACCAATGACAACACCACGGAACGAATAATCTGTATTACAAAGTCGAAGTATTTATGTTAAAAAGAATGTTAAGCTTCTGTGCGCCAAAATATTAAGATTATCAAATCCGAAATCTGATAGGGGAAAGAGAAGAGGGACGTCCCTTTTAAATACCTCTTCTTTTTATAAAGACCGCACACGCACACAAGCTGTTATAAATGTCGCTTTATATAATTCCTGAAAAATAAATGGGGTTATTATTTTTAATATACATTTTATATTGTTGTGGATAACAAATGATAAATAAAGTGATATAGATAATATTGATAACGGTTTTAAAATCGTTAAAACCAAAACCTTTAGTATTATAATTCCTACCATTATTCAAAATAATGGTTTTATATGAGAGTGTGTATGATATTTCGTAACGTGCTCAGATAATGAAGCTTAGATTTATACAAGAAAATATTTATTGGAATATATATTAATTTTATTTTCAATTATTTTCGAATCAGTTTGGTGAGATCAGTAAGAATGTAATTTTATAAAAAAAAAAAATAATAATAATAAATAAAAATAAAGAAAAAAATAATCGCTTTATCTCTTACCTGAATCTATAAATAAATGTATGTTCTGTTGCGAAATAAATTACTTACTTTTTAACTTACCTTTTTCGCAATCGCTTAGAGATGAGCTCTTTACTTCTTTAAAAAGGCTCTACTTTATTCCTTTTTATCATACACAACGTAACAAGTTATTCTATTCTTATAATGCCAGATCTATATTACTTGCAATATTACTTGTATTTTTAGAATTCTTTGTAGAATGTTTAAAGATTCATCGATCCTTTTGCTTCAAGGATCTAATTCAAGATTTTTGTTTTTTATTTTTAACCATCTCAAATAATGACCTTTTAACCTATTTTATCCTTTTCTTTTCTATTGCACATTTTGTTATATATTTCTATTAATTTTAGGTACTCAATAATAAGTCATTTGCTTTAAAAAATACATTTAATTAAAAAAATAGATCTTAGATTATTCAAAAAAAAAGTTGGAAAGAGCAATTTTTTTTTTAAAAAAAAAAAAGTAAAACTTGACGTCATTTAAAAAGTATAACCTATTGACTGAACTTAAAAGTAAGAAATAAGGGGGGTAAGTGTTGCAATTTTAAAAACTAATTTTATTTACGAACTTTGAACTCTTATGAAAATTGTGTTAAAATTGGAAAATAACCTTTATGAAGTACCATGAAAAGTAATAAGACCAAAAAAAGAGTCTTAAAGTATTTGATTTTCTCAAAAGGGGAATTCAGTCTTCTTTTTAAATTGTGTGTATTTTCAAAATTTCTTATTAAAAAAACTTTGATTTTCTGAAAACATTTCATCTAAATAGTATTTTTTATTTCATTTTTAGAGCTTAATATAGCGAATATTTAAACTTTAAAATAGGTGAATGCACAAAATTAAATAACTTGCAGTTTATTACATTTAGTAAACAAATAAGAGAGACGTGCAGAATAAAAAGAGGATGTATGAAAAAATGGGAGCAAAGATTCTTTGGAAAAATGCGTCTTATATATTAAAAATATCAATATACAATGACTTTCATATCTAATAAAAATGAGATAGAGAACAGAAAAAAGCCTCTCAATCAATAGTTTAATAAAGGTAGAATACCTTAAATGTGCTGGTGTAGCCTTATTCCGAGCAGCAACAGAATATTAGAAAAAGAGTCTTCTGACCTATTGGCAAAGAAGGGGTGTGGTTTGTACATACCTAGAAGACCTGTGACCTTTTACTACGCCATGACAGAATCCTTCAGAAATATGATCGACATAAAAAGTGTTGCTTTTAGCTAAAAGGCACATTTTTTTTTAAGATCATGGGTGTTTTTTTTAATGTCATGAAAAACATTTGTCCAGCAATTTTATATGTAAAATTACTTTTACCATTTTTACAAGGTTGTTTGAATATAGCTATAAAATAAATAATGGTAGCTATTGTAAATGCTGTTTTTTTTTTTAACTAATAACATCAACAAATGTTGTAGATTAGGTAGGAAATTTACTAGGGATGCAGAACCAATACCTAAAATATACTGAGCTTGTTGAAAAAGTTATTAAACGGCATTTGTTGTAAAGATGCTTTCTAAGATGGCTGGGTGAGCAATCAATCTGGAAATCTCAATTTATATTCCT
>BMAW01040677.1:354290-364886 GCA_019974015.1 Nephila pilipes | reverse complement strand
TACGCGTAGAAATGCTCAATGGACGCATCAAAAAAGGGGGGGGGGTATTTGTAGAAACTATGCTTGTAATATGAATGTCATTGAGAATGGTCGTATTTTCGAGGAAATACTATATTTTTATTCCCTTGTGATTGTTACTTAAGTTAACAAATATATAACACTAAAAGAAAAAGGCACCAAACAACCGGAGGCAACACATTGTAATTTGCTTTTACACTGCATTTACATTCTAAGTTCTGTTGAGATATTCTGTCACAAAATACTTTTTAAGTAAACATTTTGTTACTTTTTTTGTAAGATATTACTTAATACTTTCCATTATTTTCAAAACTTCTTTGCGGTATAAATTTTTGTTCATCCTTCTTTTATTTTCTTTTTGAGTATTAAGCGCGTGAAAGAATACGCTACTCTTCAATATATATCCTTTTTATTCACAACAGTGCCATTAAGAAAGCGAATTTGTTCCTAAAAATATTTCAGTCTGAGTATTGGAAAAAAAATTAATGAGTGTTTATTAACGTCGCACTCAGAAACAACGGGAGGTATATTGTCTACGGGCCTCGTAATTATGAAAATCGATCAAATAATGAGGATAACACATGAATTAGCACCCCAAGCTCCAAATCTCCACACCATGCCCACGGGAGGATGAGGAATCTCATCATATTTAACGCTTATTAGCCCTATTAAGCGGCAGAATTTTAAAAGCATCACGTCTCGAATTCACGACTTGATAGAAGCAACGCTGTCCACGAGTTCACGACCGTGACCATTAGACTATCTCGGCCACTACAGGAACTCCCTGATTATAGATCATCATTGAAGTGTAAAGGTGAAGTAAATGTGAACATATAGTTATCGTTTCATATAAGTATATAAGTATAAAAATATGTCTCTAGGTTATTATATATATTTATAAAGTTTGCACACATGAAATATTTAATTATTAGTTAGATATTAGTTATATATTGAAATATTTAATTATTAATTAGATATTAGATATATATTAATTAGTTATATATTAGTTAATTATCTCTTGAAAGAAAATTATGTATATTTTTAATAATAAGATACATAAGGAGATTAAAGGTATACCACAAGGTAAGCCCAAGTTCGTGTTAAGCCAATACTTATTTATATTTTTATGAATATATTTTTTTTATTACAATAGTTTTTAGATGTTTAGATTTTTTGATAATATGTTATTTTCTTACAAATTAATAATAATAAAGATGTTAAAAGCTTCTTATTTTTTCTCAGAGTATTTAAATATATATTGTAAGCTAATGTTAATATAAATGAAGCGGAATACTTAGTTATTTTTTTAAAAAAAATGGCAGATAGTAAAATTTCAAGTAATATATATGATAGGAGAGATCTTTTCTCCTTTATGTTACATAAAGTTCCCTTATGGGAGCCGTCATTAAGCCTGAGTGTTTTAGGAACTTAATTTATAATCATATTTTACATAGTATTAGACTCGGGACTAAAATACAGATTGTTTGAATTAACTTTGATAAGTTTAAAAAAATTTGTTTGCAGGCAAAATTCCTTTCAAATTTTTCAAGAGGAATTCAAAATATAATAATTATAAATTTTAGTTTTTTTTCTGTTTTTATATTTTATTTTTTCTCTTTATTTCCTTTTTGATTTATTTTTTTCTTTTAAATGTTTGACATAAAAATTTTGCATTAGTATTATTTATCTTTGATAGAAGGCAATGTGATATATTTCCTGTATAAGCTGCAAGCCTCCAGTTGAGTTCAAATCTTTCACTTAGGTCTCATTTAAATGAAAGATTTGAGTGAATATTGTTGCTTATAGTATTGTTTTGATGTTTTCGAAAAGTACAGAATTTTTTATCTCTTTGTCTACTTATATTTCACTTTTTTTTTAAACTTGTGTATTTTTGCATTTTTCTTTCTTTCTTTTTTTTTTGTTTTAAAGCTGTGGAATTTCCATTTTGCTTACAACATTTTTCTGTGCGAAATGTTTGGTAACTGTAAAATATTGTAATTGCTTAACCTGCAAATCTGTCAAAAGCAGATGCAGAATTTTAAAATGTTATATTTATTTTCTTCATGTTCTTTCTTTTCTTGGTTTTCTTTGTTTTCCATGCTTTGATTCGCATTTTTTCGTGAATTGATATTTATCTTCTTACCATTAATTACTGGTTTAGTATTCTTACAGGTATATGAATCTCTTTCATATATTTGTTTTGTTGTGTAGTTTTTCTCATTTTGTTTTGCTCTAGATTTTTGGCAAATATTTTTTTGTTATTTTTTCTTTATAGTTTTCTATATTCTAAAAAACTAGTTCTATGTTTCCTTATTAAAATTAATACTAAGCCAATAATTAACTATTAACTAAAATTAGTTAATTATTTTGAATTATTTTTATCTCACTCTATTTTTTATATATATATATATATATATATATATATATATATATATATACAGTGTCTAAGCTGAACGGCTTGCCCGACGATGAACCATCAGTAACTTACCAAGCAAACTTTTTACTCATTTATCAACTCTGAAGACACGGGCCAAGTGGACCCATGAATAGCTATCCATTTGGAAGCCACCGGGAATCGAACCTGGTTCGGTGATGTGTGCAAGTGTGTAGTGCAATTTTAGCTGAGACAATCATGATTTTGAGAATGATTGAGATATTAAGTTCTCTCTCTTTATTCAGACAAATTAAACTTACAACCTTATTGCAGCGTGCGAAGCATAAGTTATATTTCTCAATTCCTTATTAAAAATAACTTTTTTTGTTTCATTTTTAAATATGAATAGCATTTCAGTAATGGTGGAATCTCTTTATGAAAAATTATTTAAAATATTATTTAACATATTTTTTTGTATTTTATATTGTTATTTTAAATATTATTATAGTATATATAAACAAAAATATTTCATTTGCTCCATTGGAATGAATCTGATATAATATCAATATTTAAAGAAAATTTGCTTAACTGTCGAATCATACTATAATGCTCTTTGTACTCTCATTTCTTATCAGGCTATATTGGTGGATAGAAGATAACACTTGGCACTTTCGTAAAATAAATATAAGGGACCATGCAAGAGGCAACTTACAAAAACGATAGTAGATTCCGCAAAAGCAATAATATAAACCTTACATGTAGGGGTTTATATATTTTCCCCCACACAGCTTATTGTACATATCTCCCTTGTCCCTGTTCCTTCAATTGATTTTATTTGGGGAGTAGGGATGACCATCACCCTCGAATGTCCGGGAAACCAAGTAATGGCATGCCGTTCTGCAGTTAATGGAACTGTTATTGGAAATTCCGGATGTTGCGCTCTCTTTCCCCAACCCCCTTTTCAACTCCTCGGAAACGCCGACAAGCCAAAATTGTATCCAGATCCTCTTTTGTGGTCAGACGCCTGAGGTAGAACGAGAAAAGGATATCCCCCGGGTTCTATTTTTAGATGAATGCACTGCCTGCAACTGAGATGCAAAGGTTCGTTAGGTGGGCGGCCTTTTGAGGAGGGGAGAAAAGATTCACCGCGCCTCGAGCAATGGGAGGGAAACACGTGCAAAAACGTAATGAATGCCATAAAAACTCCTTGCCAATGAGTATTTGTCACAGGAGGAGGAAAGTGAATGAAGAGTTCGGTAAACTTGAGCTGCAAAAACAGTATGATACTAAATATTTTTCGTCACCATTAGAAGAATATTACGACGTGTGATGTTATTTGAGAGAAGGACATCATATTGTATATCTTCATTGTATTGTATAGGGATGAAGAGGCCAATGATTTCGGAATAAAAGTACTTCGATAAAATAATTACAAATGTACGATACTTATTTTGTACACTGGTAAAAATTCAGAAAAATTTTTACTATGAAATTTCTATTTGTTGAATTTAATGAAATTTAAAAATTATTAATTCACAACAGTGATTGACAAAAAGAAAATAATGGGCTTATTTTCTCTCTTGAAAGCTAAAAAAGTTAAAACCTACCAAAACACATTTAGTATCTGAGTTCTTTCTATGATCACCTTCGATATAAAGTGTGATAACTTCTAACAGCAAAACGGGCATGGCGTTTATTAACTTAGTTGATAATAATACCTCTCTCTAGAGAGTCCTAAACATGCTCAATCGGGTTAAAGTCTGGAGAACGTGCTGGGAAACGTTCTCATGGGAGTTTACCGTCTTTAAAAAACGGATGATAAGCTCCCGAGATACCCTAGCGATCTTACTCTATTTTCAACCCTTCTAGTCAACCAATTTTTGCTCCCCCTCCCCGGTATTTTTTATAACGTTTAGAACACAGATACATGGTTGTTTGGTGCATTTCGCCAGATTGGCGAAGATACACCAAACATGCCATTAAAACTTACTGTCACTTACTCACTGCAGTAGTATTTTTTACTTACAGTGCGTAGCTTGTATAAAAAGCTGCTTATTTTTTATACAAAAATCATGCTTTTTCGGACTTTTCTTTAATTTTTGGAAATCAGTGTTTTTCCTTTACTTCACTTGATAGGACCTAAGTAGAAAATAGATTAATATTTGGCTTAAATTAAGGTGATGATTCTTAATATAAGAACTATTTGTATCTTCTAGAGTTGAATCCCGAAGTAACCTTTCTTCAGAGAATAAAAGTAACTTTAATGCCTCTATTTAAAGAAATAATAATCTGTACTTCTTTAAATTTACACGTAATTACTTTAAGCTCTATCAAGATTTTAAAATATCGGTAGCTAAGATGTAAAAGGGAATTTACATGGCAACATATGAAGCTCACTTGTTTCTTATTAATGTGATAAGTAATTTAAGACATTGTTACATATTGTAAGTTTTAAGGAATTATTTGATTTAATAGTTCAGTACATCTATAACCACAGTTAACTAAAATGTCGATACTTATTTTGAAATAACTTTTATAAATTACTAGAAATTCGAAATCTTAACATTTCTGTATTGAAGTATCAGTAATATAGAGAGTGTTATAGTTATTTTACTATATATATATATACAGCATTGCGACTGTTAGAAAAACAACGATTAACGTTGTTATGATTAACGTTATGACTAGAAATAATAATGCCGAAACAAAAGGAAAGAATTTGTTTGAAGAAATGAATTTAAATATATATGATTCATACTAAAAAAAATCCAAACATTTTTGGGACATTATGATACATTTTTGGACACATAAATCTTGATATTTGTTCCAAATTTTAATCTTGATATTTGATCCAAATTTTAATCTTGATATTTGATCCAAATAAATCTTGATATTTGATCCAAATTTTTGAACTAAGCTATTATTTAGTTATCGCCACAAAGTGGCATAAAAAAATTAGCCATTTCTAAATTCAACTTAATGAAACATTATTTAAAAAAATTAAAAACAACAAATAATTATTTTCATTATAAAAAAAACTAAAGGACAGAATATATTATTTAAAAAAATCATTTTATTGTTGTTTTTAAGACATAAATCTTCTATTTGAAAAAAAAAGATACATCGAAAATGAATTACGAATCAAAATCAAAACGGCTTAAAACCGTTGTCATATCACGTTTTTATTAGTAATTTATAAAAGATTACTGGAATTAAAAATATTATTTAATCAATTAATTGATTTAAAAACTTTATTATTAGATCAAAAGTATTATTTTGAGAATTATAATTTGTTAACCCATTTTGTTCATACTTCAAGAAGTACATTCCTGATCAGTTCTGGAATTTCGTTGATCCTTTTAGATTATCTCAGAATCGCTGATACCTAGAAGTTTCGAAGTGATTTTCGATAGTATGACCTAATTTAGAGATTATTTCATTGAATTTTCTTGACACGCACAATGCTATTTAAGTTTTGAATTTATGCACTTACACAGTTCTCATTCATTGCAAATAGCAAAGTTGGTGTAATAAGAAATGAGCCGAAAGTTATTTTTGAAACCAAAACAATATCAATAAAATTTTGAAAAGAATTGCTATGGTTAAAATATTAAGAGAAATTTACATAAAATTTTTGAACAGAATATTTTTTTTTGTTACCAGGTATGATATTGTTGTTTTTAATAAATGCTTCGCATTACAATTATATTCAGAAAATCAGTTGTTATATAAATGCAATGGCTAAAACAAAACTAACCTGGTAATATTATTACAATTATATATTTTTACATTTATGTTTTCTTAAAACTGTTAATTTCTTAAGCTAAGCAATATTTAAATTTAATTCTTACGTTGATGTATCCATTGTTTATCTTAAACAACAGAAAATCTTTAAGAAAACTACTTTATTATGTAATTAAAAAAAAAAAAAAAAAAAACACAACGCACCAAGAAGGAGTTTCCCAATTGTAATGAAAATTGGTATGCAAAGATATTTGGACCGAACATGTAATTGATTAAAATTTAGGGTTCAATGAAACAATAGAGAAAGCTACAGCGCATCCGAGCTGCGCATTCAGCAGGAGTATATAAGAAGCGATTCTTAATCGGATGGTCAAATTTTATGTTGCATTGCGATTTCAGATACCTTTTAACGACTGAAAAAATGCATCGCAGCAGCATTCGAGCTCATTACGAGCAACTACCAGAGTTTGAAAGAAGTCATATCATTGGATTGAAAGAGGTAGGTTGGGCCAATCAGAGAATCGTTCGTCATATGGGTCGAAGCGATGCTTCGATTAGAAGATGCTGGCAAGAATGGGTGGACAATAGCAGATTTCAGAGTCATGATAGTAGTGGTTGAACTACAGCCACAGCAGATAGGGAGGACAGAGTGATTGTCAGATCACGCGTCACAGTGCCTGATGCATCGTCATCAACCATCAGACGTGCGGTCCACACACGAGTGTCCATCATGACCATTCACAGACAGCTGATGGAGCGAAATCTACGCTCGTACAGACCACTACGCCACCTGCAACTCACGCCTGCACACTGTCGAGCCAGATTGCAATGGTTCTTGGCTCGATCAGGTTAGAATGATGCTGACTGGGGACGTATAGTGTTTAGCGGCGAATCTCGCTTCCAACTGACGATCATCGAAAACGTGTCTAGAGACGCCCAGGGAAGCGTGCAGATCCTGCTTTCACTATAGCACGCCACACAGACTCTCAACCAGGAGTTATGGTCTGGGTGCTATTTCCCTTGATAGCCGGCTCCCTTTGGTCGTCATTAGAGGCACACTTACAGCATAGCGGTACGTCGACGACATTCTGAGACCTGTTTTGCTACCGTTCCTTTTGCAGTACCCTGAACTTATTTTTCAGCAAGATAATGCCAGACCCCATACGGCACTCGTTGCATGAACTGTCTTACATCTTGGCAAATACTTCCTTGGCCAGCCAAATCTCTCTCCAGTCGAGCATGTCTGAAATGTGATGGGAAGGCGACTGCATCTACCAGAGAATGTTGATGACTTAGCCCTGCAATTGGAGCACATTTCGCAAGAAACACTGCAGGAGACAATTAGGGAGCTTTATCACTTCATGCCACGTCTAGTGGCAACTTGCATCCAGACTAGAGGTGGATCGACACCTTATTGAGCTCGTTACTTTGTAACTATGTAACTCTCAAATAAATCATTCAATTTTTCTGAAAATTTAATCACTTGCTATTCTGCACATAATTTTCCTATCCTCCAATTTTTCTCCATCGTTCAAGTCCTTCTTGGTGCATCGATTTTTTTTTTTTTTTTTTTTTTTTGTAACAGAGTGTATTATATGTTGTATATGCTTATTTAAACTATGTAACTTACTCAGATAATTTTTGCTTTTATTTTTAAATTGTTTTCAGTGGCATGTTGCCTAGGAAACGTAGACAATAAATGCCCTCTTTTTTTTTCTCTTTTTGTCTGTGTGAGACCATGATTCTTATTCCTTTCTATTTAAATAAGAAATGTAGTGCATAATAATAAAACCAGAAGGAAGTGAAACAAGTACTTACGTTGTTGCGGTGTGAAGGTATCATGGTGGGGGAGATCTTTGCTTATGTCCTCGTATAGGAGCACCTTGCATGGAAAGGCCTGATCGTTCGACCATCGGCCACGCTGCCTAGAATAACCAAAATATTATTAGTCTCATACTGAATTTTTGTAACTGTTACATTTTACTAATATAATATAGTATCATTATACTTGTATTAGCAGATTTCAGTAACAATGTACTTGTACTAATGTAGTATAGTAACATTAAAAGTAGTATTAGTACAGTGACTTACAATACTCTTTGTTACTTATAGGGTATAATATTCCCAGTACTAAAATGCTATCCCCTATGAGAACCAGTTTACAATTCTATGATAAACTAGTATAGTTTGGTATTATATTATTATATATTGTTAATACTTTGGTTCTAATGTAGCATGTTATAATATATTAGTTCTAGTACGGCAAATTATAGATTTTGTATAATAATGAAGGGCATAGTACAGAAAGCATTAGAGCTTATTACGGAAAATAATAATATATTTTAATAAGTATAATAAACTTTATAATCTCTAGTCGAGTATAATACCTTATATTAGTACATACATTATTGTTTCAAATTTCTACTATAATCTTGAGCTCCTTCTTCTACGATATCCCTTCCAAAATTTATTAATAAATATCTATATCTCTTTGTTAATGATTATTCCTTTCAAATCGATATTTATACTCTAAGATATTAAGCTCGCTATATATAGCTGAAACGTTAACTAAGATCAATCACAATAATTATAAAAAACACATTTGTTATTTTAAAAATACACACACAGTACCAATCATTGTTCTATATATAATTTTTCAGTCTTTTAAAATATCTGCAGTTTTTGTTTTATCACGGCTACATTATTTCAAAATTTTTCTCTTCTTTTGGTTCTTAGGCGATGAAGTCTTAATTCTCTGTAAACTACTCCATAGAACACATTTGAGATGAAAATCTATCATTTTGTTGTCTCACGTTATTTTATTTTAAATTTTCCGATGCAACCCAGCACAATAATCAATGAATTTTTTAATGTACTATAAATCGAAGAAGTAGAAATTAACAGATATCTGACAAGTTAAACTAACTCTCCTTTCCTTGTTTTGATAGGCGAACTACCAACGGTTCTTAACTGTATTGTTAATTTGACGAATTTTATATATACCTACTTCGAAAAGTTATGGTACAATCGGTTCTTGGCGCACACCATTAAAAAAAACGAAAATAAAATTAAGAAACATGGTTTAGCTCACTTATCATAAGTAACTTACATAAGACATTCGAAATAATTATAACCACCCTTATTTTTTAAAGAATTTGTCTATCTCGTATAGCAATCATAGGAAATTGTGAATGTTCCACCTTTGTAATTTGTGTGGAGTTTTGTATGCTTATTGATCGTTAGTTGTTTGTACTAAGATATTGCCGGCCATATTTAGATGTTCTTATCCTATTCGCAGTTATAGTGGGCAATTGGAAGTATGAAAATAGGTTTAATATAGGCTGATATTGCTATATGCCTTGATATGTTTCTTTGTGAGGTCCTAAGACTCTGAAGACAATTTTAATCCAAAATTTAGTATCAAGAAGATCTCTTCCAGGCCATCCTCGGGTGACAACCCCTGCGCAAGATCGCTTTTTAGTACTTTCGGCCTGACGGAAGAGGAACACAAATGTGTCTCAGCCTATTTCAGATAAATGTGTCATTACAGGGATAACAATATTTGCCACCCACTACAGAGTGCAGACATCTTCACAATCCAATCAAGGATTCTAAGCAAGATTTCCTGTTGTGTATGTTCCTCATACTCGAGGACTTATACATGCTCATTTACATTGAGAGAGAGAGCAGGCTCATGGACCAGATAACAATGAACTTCTCTGCTTACCATTATGAGTTTATTTTAAGAGTGATTTAGGTTGTGTGAGGATCTGGAGAGAACAGAATACCAGACACTACCAGTCAATATTGTTGAAAGACTCAATTAAAGAAGTAATGGAATCATGTTTGGGCTGGAATCTCTTTAGGTGGTCACACTGGCCTCCCAGTGCTCCGAAGAGGAACAATAACTGCTGTGAAATTTCGGGCCTATATCCTTGTTTTATTTATCATTCAATAAGATGGTGGTTATTAATTACGAATTCGTCCTAATGATGATAATGCTTGATGAATTCTTCAAAATCAACTTTAAAAGTGAATGGAACGTCCAGCTGGATCTTCGGAATTTAAAACGAGTTTGAGACCACCTCGGCAGACAGGTGGTTGCCTTAATTCCTCCTCTGAGTTCTTAAATGAGCTGTAATAATAGTTGCGCCTTATATAAGCGCAGCTTATCATTCTAGTGTTCTATAACTTAATTGACAGCATAAGAAGTCGATGCCGCCAGTCGATGCCAATTAGGAGCGGATATATTATTTATTAAAACCAATTTATTACATTATTTTTTAATGATACTCTGATTTATTATTTAACATACTGTGTAAATTTGCGGAAAAATGTAATTATTTATTTGAAAATCACTCTTGTTGTTAAATTATGTAAAATTCAATAAATAACTGTTTAAAATACAATTATTTCGAGCTTCATGCTTTAATGTTCATCTGTTTGCAATTTTTACTAAA
>BMAW01040677.1:334125-354265 GCA_019974015.1 Nephila pilipes | reverse complement strand
AAGATTGGAATAATTGGAGCCAGTATGCTTTTTAATCCAAGTGAAAAATTGTATATATATATATATATATATATATATATATATATCTTCTATCATATATATATATTATAATTAAGAACACACATTATTTTATTCCAAGTGTGGACAGATTAATTATATTATTTCCATTGTTCTCTAGAATTTTTACTTCTGTTTCTACTTTCTATAAACTTTCTGGTTCATTAATATTATAGATTTTTTGAGGTTTTGTTTTCTTTGGTAAATTTTTGTTGTTTAATAATTCCTATCACGTAGTAATGTGAAAATATTATTTGTTTTTCCTTGATTTTAAGCCATGTAATTTTTTGTGTATGTATTTTGATTTATCTTCCTATTTTGTTACATGAGTGATCTTGGGAATTATACTAACTCATCATTTTGTTCTATATATATGTATATATATATATATATATATATCTCTTTCTCTATATCAAAATTCTCTCTGAAATAGTAATGGAGTATCTTTTACTTAGTATATAACAAAACTGATTAATCTACATAAGATCTCAAACCCTATGCATTCTAATTTTATAAAGAAAAACAACAATTTGAAATAAATTATCTTTGATGAAGTTATAATGTTTCGAGATAATTTGAAAAAGTTTCAATCAGATGGCACATTTTCAAAAAATATTTTATATATAAAAAATGGAAACAAATAAAAAGTAGAGATTTTTTAAATATTTTTTTTACTATGATTATAAAAAATAGCCTATTACGGAGTTAATTGTGATGTCTGCAAAATGAAGAACTGAGTATTAATGTTTTGTCTTGCGTTGTTCCACCGTGCCTTGGCGGCGATCTAATATTGAAAAGTGGCCTTTTACAAACCTGTTAACCAATATTCATTTATTTATTTAATTAAGCTATTTATTGAAATTCACTTATCAAAGTTTTCAAACGATCCTCTTGATTTTATGTTTCCTAAGTTGTTCATGATTTATCGTTGTCCTCCCAAATTAGAATATTTTTTGTGCATTTCTTGTTCTTCCTTTTCATTCATGAATTAATTCAGGTTTTGTTTGCAACCAGCCATTTTCACCACCCCATATAGATTTAACTTTCCTTTATGTTCATTCTTCAATTTAGTTTACTTTATAAAACAATGCTATCGCGGCAGAGATGATTAGTTTTTTTTTTTTGCTCTGTAGTTTCTTAGTTTTCTTGGACAAAGAGCATCATCAGTGCGGAATATCTTAAAACTATTTTAATCAGCGCATGCCAGGACAAGATTAATTGGACGCTATTCTAAAGTTGTTCAATGATTGTAATACCAGTTAATTGACACATTTTGAACTTCGACTGGTATGGTGGTTTACCTGGAACCTACAACTTGAGTGTTATATGAGAATCCGCATAATGGCGGTCAAACGTTCGATGGCTTGACTGCATCTCAGCGTGTTCTGTATAGGCAAGGAACACTTTTACCGTTGCTCTTTTTTGTGTCGTTTGAAATTATGCTCCGAGATGACAAAATATTCTGAAAAATATTTTACAGTAATTCGATGAATATTTTAATACGCGCCTTCATTTATTACCCATTTCAAAATACCGATCGCATAAACATTCTTTGGATGAAATGTTTAGCGCGAAATGTCATTTTTTCCCGTGGTCGACAAAGAACAGACAAAGCTAAGTAATATTTTGTAGATAAAGAGTTGGCTTTCCATGCTTTTATAAGAAGGAAGAGAGTTAGTATTTTACCGATGTGAGTGTTTTATACCGTTTTTGATCAAGCGCTGTTGAAAAGGATTTTACAATTCACTTTACCAGAGGTGATGTTCCGATGGAAACCATTTCTGACACCCGCGCTATAATACTTTGGAAAATATATACGTTCAATGCTTTGTATATTCGATGTACTATTTATTGCAGCAGAATTAATTTTTAAGTAGCAATGGTACCAAGAAAAATAACACATTTTAAATTCTTTTTCTAATCTTGAATTGTTTATATTCTTTCACTCTTTTTCATTCAGTTCAAAAATAAATTTTTTTATTCTATTTTGGAAGGAGGTCAGTTCTTGTGATTCAATGAACACACGTAAATTATTACATGGTAGAATATTTATTACTTACAATACTAATTTTAAAATATATACGTCTTTACTTCATAATTAACAAATTAAAGTTAGTTTGCATCATTCAATAAATAAATTAACTACGGACTAAGTTAATTCTGTGTTAAAATATCCATGCATGTGTTTGAAGTCTTGCATAAATAGAAATGTTACTATTAAAATATTTAAAGAATATCTTTGAAGAAGGATTTTTTAATTTGGTAACTCAAAGGCTGTACACTCACAATCTTCACGAAGAATCAACGACTGGACGGTTCGTGATTCCGTCGTTTAAACATAGGAGCTTCTATTTTTCCTTCAAGTCTTTTTAGTTGCCACATAAATCATATTGTAGAATACTAAAAAACTTTCAAGTATTATTGAGATCCATGTTTAATGATGAAATATCAACCGGTGATCCACACCACAATCAATTCCATAAATTGCTATTTCCTAGAATGAAGTTCATTCAAGTCAATCACAATTTATTCGAAAGAGCCTATTCAGTTCAGATATTTTTCTTCTTTGTCACATGTCAGATGAAGGCCGAGTAAAGCTGTCTCTCTTAATAGCTTCTGGGTTGTAATAGAATGACCTGTGAGCTGCCAAGAACTGTCTTAACAAAGTAATTTGTACCTACTTTATGTCTACGCACTACAATTCGGGTGTGATTTCCGCACTGGATTTGATATGGACTAATAGCCATCCCCAGTGTTATCGATTTTTTAAGGTTACCTCCTAACACCACCACTTAAAGTTACTACCACTTAACTGGTGCTATTTTAGAGCTGAGGATGGACAAAGGCTTCTTCGATGCGCGTTACACTAACCTGAATCCATGCTTCAGTCACCCATACCTTGTACTGCTGACGTTCTTGCCTCACAGCTAAAAAATCACATGGACTTCCGTCATAAACCACTGATAATGCAAAAACTATTTTGGATCTGTGCGTTATTTTTACAAATTTTGGAACTTGAAAAGTGAACGGAAGACAAAAATTGGCAAATATATATATATATATATATATATATATATATATATATATATATATATATATATATATATATATATTATAAGTTAGAAACACACATTATTTTATTCCAAATTATGGAACAGTATTAATTATATTATTTCCATTGTTCTAAATTTTTGCTTCTGTTTCACAGCACTTTCTCTTATAAACTTTCTGGTTCATTAATAGATTTTTTGGGGGTTTTTTGTTTTTAGGCTTAAATTTTAGTTTGTTTAAATAATTATAATAATTTTTTGTGTGTGTTGCAAAAATATTATTTTGTTTTTTTAACGATTTCTTTAAATATGTAATTTTTTGTGTAATAATAGTATTTAATTTATGATTTATATTCCTATTTTGTTACATGAGTGATGTTGTTTTAGGAATTATACTACTCGTGTTTTGTTCATATATATATATATATATATATATATATATATATATATATATATATATATCCAGGTACATCCTATACAAATGCTGAAATAGTAAGCCAGGAGTATCTTTTAACAGATATATATATTAACAAAACACAGTTAATCTACATAAGAGTCTCCAAACCTATGCGTATTCTAAATTTTTATAAAAACAATTTGAAATAGTATCTTTGATGAAAGTTACTAAATGGCGTCATTTTAATTTGAAAAATGGGTTTCAATCGAATGAATGTTAAAACGCATTTCAAAAAACATTTTGTAACCTTAAAAAATGGAAACAAATAAAAATGGGAATTTTTAATATTTTTTACTATGCAGTTATAAAAAATAGCCCTATTACAGAAGTTAATTGCTGTCTGCAAAATATGAAACAAAATGACTAATGTTTGTCTTGCATTTATTTCCACAGTGTAACTGTGACTCTAATGTTGAAAAGTAGCCCTTTTACAAACACTAATTATTAATTATTCATTTACATATTTATTTAATTAGCGCTATTTGTAAATTGCCTCCAGGTAAAAGAGATTTTCAAACGATGTCTCTTAATTTTTATATTTCCCCTGAATTGTTCATAATTTATCATTTGTCCTCCCAAAGTAGAATATTTTTATTGCATTTCTTCACAATGCTTCCTTTTTCATTTAAGCTAATTAACCAAATTGATTTCATTGCAACCAACCATTTTCACGCCCCATATATATAAATTTAACTTTCGCTTTATATTATTAACTAAGTGAATTTACTTCGCAAAGTAATGCTATCTTGCAGCAAGGTAATTAAATTTTTTTTTTTTTTACTCCTATACATTTAATTTCATAATTTTATTGAATAAAATATCACAGTGCAACAGAATATCTTAAAAAACTATATTTAATCACTTTTATGGTTTTTTCCGAGTTCGAATTGGTATATTCACATGTTCTAATAATATTATATACCAATTGATAGACGTTTTTTTATTCGACATTAGTATGATTGTTTACTAGATTTCACAACTTGATATGTTATGAGAATCACTATATGTGATGTGTTCAGTAGCTTGGCTTCCCATCTCATGTTCTATATAAGCAAAAGAACACTTTTACAGAATTGCTCTTTTTGTGATGGCGTGATCTTAATTTGAAAATTTGCTCCGAGATGACAAAAGATGTTAAAAAAATATTTGCAAACTATTCAGATGATGTATTTTTTAAACCAACGCACTTCATTTATTACCCATTTCAAAATACAAGTCAACATAAACATTCTTTGAATCGAGAAAAATGTTGCTGAAATATTTTTCCCGTGATGGAAACCTTAAAAGAACCGACAAAAGCTAAAATAATATTTTATGAATAAAAGTTAGCTTTCTATGCTTTTATAAAGAAGGGAAGAAGTTGATATTTTACCGATATGATGTTTACATACCGTTTTTGATCTTTTGTACTTCGTTGAAAAAGAATTTCTGAATTCACTTTCCCTTTGCTACCAGAAAGTGATGTTGATAAACATTTCTGACACCGCGCTATAATAACTGGAAAATATACACGATGTAATGCTTGCAAGCTTTTATATTTAAATCTTATTTCATTTGTACAGCAGGTAATTTTTAATGTTAATATTTTTTAAGAAAAATAACATTTTTAAAAAATTCTTTTTCTAATCTTAAGATTGTTCTCTTCTATTTTCTCTTTCTTTCGTGAATTCGATTAAAAATAATTTTTTATTAGCTGAAGGAGTCAGTTGCCTTGAATTATAATGAACACGTAGCGAAAGTAATACATGTGTATGAAATTATTTAATACACAATATACAAATTTTAAAAATATATAAAATGTTGCTATAGTAACAAAATTAAAGTTAGTTTGCATCATTAATAATGAAATTATTACGGACTAGGTTGAATTAGTAATAAATATCATGCATGTGTTGAAATGCTTATAAATAAATGTTACTATTACATCTGTTTATTTAAAGAATATCTTTGAAGAGATTTTTTTTAAGTGATAACTCAAAAGGCTAACTTCTCTAAACACTCACACAATCTCTTCACAGAAGAATATTTGAAGCTGGACGGTTGTATTCAAATAATTTCGTATATTTAAGAGCTTCCTTTTCCTTCAGAATATTTTTAATTTACTTACATAATCACTATTGTATGGAAATACTAAAAAAACTTTCAAATGTTATTGAATCCATATTTAATGATACAAATATCATGGTGATCTACACGCACAATCATTCAAAAATATAAGAACCTTCATTACAAATGAATGAGATTCCATTCAGTCAGATACAATTATTCAACTTAGAAAAGCCTAACTAGTTCAGATATTTTTCTTCTTTATCCACATGTCCAGCGAATGAAGGCCGAGTAAGCTATCTCTTAACTTATGCTTCTGAGTTGTAAATAAGAATAAAACCTGGCAAACTGCCAGAGAACTGTCATTGAGCTCATCTAGGGGCTGCAAAGTAAATAATTGTACCACAGGCGATCCCTTACTTTATGTCACATGGAAAATTCGGGTGTGATTTCCACTTTTCGGATTTGACTGTTGGACTAGCCAATAGCCATCCCCAAATGAATGGCATCGATTTTGGAAGTTGCAAAACTCTTTCCTCTATTTTCTACTTAAAGGAGTGCCTTCCCACGACATATAGAAACCTAGTTGCTATTTTTAGAAACAAGGATGGAGCAAGGCTTATTAGGTAACGCGTTTACACACTAACCCACAAATCTATGCTATTCAATCCACCACTACCTTAATTTCTTTTCTTTTTTAATACATTCTTTTCTCACCTCACAACCTAAAAAATCACATGGAACTTCCCATCGCAATAACCATATTAAATAAAAGCTATTTTAAGATGTGTGATTATTTTTTTTAAATTTTGCATTTGCTTTTGTATTAAGAGAAAAAGAAATGAACGGGAAGAGTAGTAAAAAATAGATTCACTTTTCAATCACAAGCTTTTTTTTGTTTTTGTTTGAAATAATACTTAATGGAGAGGCAGGTATTTTTATTGTTTCGCGTATTTCCTTTCCTGCGATCCATAATTACATCTGTAGTTAAATAAAATTAATAAAGATGATTTTTATCTTTGGATTATTACTTTGCTTACAAAAATCTGTAAAAAAACCCAAGTTTTTATTTCTTTAAATACTTATTCTTCTTACGGCATGATAACTATAATGAAAATAAATGTATTTTTCAAAAGTATTTGTAGTTAATATTGTTAAAGTAATAATTAGAAATTCCTTTTATTTCTAAATTGGGCTTAGGTGTCATTTTATATGATGATTTATGATCTATATATTTACGTTTCAAAAGAAAGTAAAACGTTAAAGATATTTCACTAACTATTTAATTGTCTTTTTTATGTGTAACCATTAATGAACTTCCCATCAAAAACTAATTTAAAAATGAGACATTTTATTGTATTTTATCCTTTCATATTTCAGAGTAAGAGGTTTGTTGAAATATTATGTGAAAAAGTATTTTTACTTTTCTTAATATTTCTTCGTCTTTTTTTTTTTGATATTTCTATTGTATTTAACTTCAGAAATAGTAAATATACTTAAATTTATTTTTTCAGGTTTCATTTAATTCATTATGTGTTCCATAAAATTTCAATAAATATGTAACATCACATTAAAAGCAAATTTCAGCAGCGAGTTTTACTATGTTTGAATTAACTGTCAATTAAAATAATTATCTCATTTATACAAAGAATCAAATATTACACAGTGCTAATTATATAGAATAAATCCTATTTATATTAAATAATTTCACTGTGTTTAAAAAATAAAATTTCATTAACATAAATTAATAAATATTTATAACACAAATAAATACTCAATTCCCGTTTTTAAAAAAAGTATAATAAAAAAATTAAGATAGCACAGTTTTATAAAATTAGGAATTTTGTCTGACAATATTAATCAGTTTCAGAACTCCAAACCTTTCAAAATGTCAAACAAATTAAACGAGATCCATGTTCATGACAAGTATCCTATAAATGCACTAGACTATAATTTTGAAGGCAAATAAGTACTAATGGCGTTTTCAAATAGTAGGTATAAGATTAGTGTATTTGGTATTGCTAAATGATGCATTCAGACACTGGTATCAGGATATTTTGGTGGCTCACCTTTAGTCTGTGAAATTCATTAGACATATGTTATGACAACTTGCCATCTGTTAATTATCAGCAGAAGTGATGGATTATCAGTAGTAAGTTTCACACTAAGCTTAATCAGCATATTATTAACACGAATACGTGGTGACCATACATTTGAAATTTGCTTGCTTCGGGATATATCACTTATGATTATGAGTCAAGAAAGAATCTTCTTTCCAAAAATACAGATAGATAGTACTATTACGCGATAAACTATTAACAAATAGTGAATAGTTTTCTGTTTTATATGCATGATTTAGAGCATTATTCTTGCAAAATTAGATAATACTTTTTTAAAAAATCGAAATCTTTTGTTTGTTATCAACTCTGTCATAACGTCTCTCGTAAGATTTAGATATTTACCACCCATTTCCACAAAAACTGATGCTGAAAACTAACTTCTAAAAAGATAACATGGGTTTGAAAATTTTTAAAATGAAAGTTAGATAAATTGAATATTAAGGATATATAAAATTTGGTATCATATCTGAAGCGATGAAATAAAAAATTTTCTTAATTGGAAAATAATTAGTTTAGTATACCCAATAAGAATAAGAGAGTATTTAAAATTACACAGTAGTTATCCTAGATATGAAACATTATGTTTGATTTGCTACTGTTAAATATTTATTTTAATTAAATATATGATGTTTTATAATTAAACATGAATTGCTGTTATTGGTATCTATATCAGTCTACTTATACTTAGAAATAGCCATTTACTGTTTTTCAAGATTTCTCATGTAATTGTGAATTTAAAAAATAAAAGTGTATTTATAAATGTAGCATGTGTGCTCCTATAACATCTGAGAAAAGAATATTTTGCTCAAAATTTTGAAGAACAATACTTTGTGTTATTGTTGAGATTGGGTACGAAAATTATGGCAGCCTAGGAATAAAATTTGAAAAACGTAGTTTAAATTAAATCAAATTTGAGAAAAATCACAATAGATCATCTCTATAGTCTTTTGGTGAAAGAACTTTAAATTTCGATTTGATCAGATATGTACGTACCAAATTTTTTTAAAAAAAAAAAAGTGTGTGAGTGAAGTTTTTTTTTTCTTTTAATCTAAAATTACATTTTGTAATAAGCAGTTGAAACTTTGGGTGCTAAGTTTCATGGTGTGTATTTCAAAATAATATCTCATGTAATGAAATATTGTAAAAGTTCTTGTCATTCCAAACATTTATCTATAATGTCCTTCAACTTATGCTTAAGTATCCACTAATATGAAAAACTCATTACATATTTTTCAAGTTCCAGCATCGTGTATGCTTGCGTATATTTTATAATGCGTGCGCATATTTTCTTTTTATAGAAAAGACTGGTTAGAGAAAGAGAGAGATACAGAAATATCTATAAAGCAAGAGCACCAAATTATGTTAATAACAATCAAACTAGATGAAAATGATAGTTAGTTGAACCTGTGCAACTGTTGCATTTTATTGAATTCTTAATCGGTGTATTAATATAATACAAAACTACAGTGTTGATGTTCTTATTAATGTAATATACTAATACTACATTAATTGCTTTGAGTGTTGAAAAATAAATAAGATACTTGTCTAGACTGTTGATAAATTCTATAAGATACTTGTTTTTAGTAATACTGAGTTTTTAAGGCGGATAAGAAGAAAGAAACATCAATTGACTCTTTTCTTTCAACATAGAGAGTTTCTTGCTTATAACGAAGAGTCTTATTCAATTACTTTTGGTAGGTAGAAAAGTGCTTCATTGCTGCAATTTCCATAGTCGTGACACAGGCATTTTAATCATAACACAGGAAGTTTGAAATAAAGAATCGTGAGAGTATGGAATTATTTCCTTTTTATTGAAAATCACACATACATACACTATATACACACATAGTTATAAGTAACATTAAATTTAAGTCAGGCTTTTGGGGAGGGAGCTGTTTTTTTTAAAAAAATTACTTCATAGAATTAAACTTTGTAGTTTTCCTGCTTATATATTAAAGTTTTACATTTATATTATCATATTTTACTGGGACGCTCAATTTAAGACTTATTATTAAACAATTTCTTGTGTGTACCCGGCATTAAATACAGAAAAAAAGTAAACATAATGAACACTTCTACATTTTGTATTGGATTCGAAAATATATTTCTCTGTTTGTTCAGTTTATTTGAAGTAAAACATTGTTCAATTGTTGACAAAAAAAAATGTTTAAATGCAATAATTTAATTACATGTTTATCAGCTTTTTCTATTGAGAGCGAAACAACATTCATTTGCCCAGTTATGTTCTCAAAAGAAGATGACTTCAAAGTCCGGTTTAAAAACCATAACCAACTTTGAAAATCTAATGAAAGGAAAGGGTTGGAAGTAATATTAATACTAATTATTTTAACATAATACTAATATTTATGAATCGATTCGTTGTTTTTACTGCTTCCTCTTCAGATCGAACACAGAAAGAAAGCGCCAGAAGTAGCCATGCTGTTCGTGACTCAATTGCCCAATGGAAAGAGATTTATATATATATAAAAAAAAAAAGCAGTAACGATCGTTATAATCTGTGCACTTACTAATGAAACATATTTATTGACTTTGTAGATTACGGTAAGTTTTTTTTTTTTTTTTTGTTGTTGTTGTTGTTGATGATGATAAAGGAACGAATATTCTTTAACCGTTCTCCCTACGAATTTGCTTGTAAAAACACAGAGCATCGAGAATCCAAATTTAAACAAAACACATATGGTTATGTTTGCTTTTGATTCTATTATATTCCTCTTAGAATCACATAAAATTATGAATGCGTAATTCTTTGGAAACATTACTTATTGAAAGAAACAATTTAGAACAAAAACAAAGCTATTTTTGAAATAACATCTTAGAACTAAGTTAAATGATCGAATAGAAATCCATCATAATGTTTTCAAGATAGTTTTTCTATCAAAACAAAACCATCGTGAATGAAATCTGCACAATGTGTTAAGAGATTTTCCTTTTGAATAATGGATCTAAAACATTTTTCGAAATAAATCCAGGTACCATCCTTTTAGAAGACCCTGAGCATTATTTTCATATTCATATTAAAATTTCTTCAGTGATTTCAATAACATATACAGAAGACACCTACGAGAAGTAATATTTATGATGGTGTGAAATAAATCCTACCAAAGAAAAGCACTTTTAACCAAACGCGAAGTCTTCACAAGTGTAAACAATACGTTTATCCAATGCTTTCACACCATTGCAGGTAAATATTAAAAAAAACGTGAAGAACATCCAAGTTTTCCTTTCAGAAATTCCATTTTATTCGTTTTGCTGCAAGCAACGAACTCTCTGCTGAGCTACTTATCTCAATTGAAATCTCCATCTGTGATTCAGTTTTCTTTTAAGAAAATAACGACGAATAAGCGAAAAAAATTCAGCGATTTCGCAAAGGATGTGGCAAGATTCTCCATCCATTTGAGGAGATAGAAAAAAAGGAACGAATAGAAAAAAGAAATATTCTAATAGTACGTAGAAAAAATAAGATTTGGAGAAAGTGAAAGAAAACGCTGCTATCTCTAAAATATAATCGGCGATCGATATCTGTACTTTCGAGTATCAGGTTTCTGTAGTGTAAGTTTTCCTATCAAACTGCAAATCCCACCATTTCAAAAACTAGGTGACGAAAAGGAACGCTCTCTCTTTTTCGAGTTTTTACGGTTTTTCTAGGAATAACAAACCCTCGAAAAGCAATGAAGAATAAATTCTGTTTCGTACTGCTTAGAAGCATTGCTTTTATTTAGGAACTCTGTTTAGGTTTACGTGTAAAAAGAGCTCACGTGCGCTTTCAGCATTCAGCAAAAATTGTCTTTAATGTTTTCTTTCATGTTCAATATTAAATAATCGACGAAAGAAAATGATTGATATTGAAAAATGGATCGAATTTGCTTGACTATTTCTTCATTTAAACTATTACCGATATTTAATTGTAAAAATCATAAATACAAATTTTCAAATTGGAATGAATGAAGTTTTTTCCTAGCGTGTTCAATGAAAACCTGCTTCCTAGAAGAACATTATCAGCTATGATATTTCGTACTTCGGTAACTGGTACGCAGCGTTTTTGTGCTGATTTCATAAGTGCGTTAATTTTTAAAAATATTTATTTTCAAAAAATACTACGTTTCTTCTCTTGAGTAAACTTATAGTACAAGAAATAGTGAAATATCGTTAATACAATAAAAAAATCAACTAACCATAATTACTACATCCCTGGGAAAAAACTTTTTGAAAGGCATTGATTATAAAAAATACAACAGGCCTCTAAAATACGTCTTTTGTGAAAAAACACTTGATTTAATGTTGATTTCTCTGATTCACACAACTAACCTAATTTTAATGATACTCCTAGCAAATATATTTGATAAAAATGTATTACTTTTGTTGATTTAAATTATGCTAATAATGCAACTCTAGTTAAATAAAAACTTATGTTTGTTTCACAGTTCTGAAAATGTGTCAAGCTAAAAAATGTCCTCTAGAAGGGAAAAAAAAATCCTTTCTTTTGATTAATAAATAAAGGTGATTTAAATTACAACATTAAAAAATAGCATAAATCATATAAATTACATTTTCTAAAATTAAATACCAGAAAGTCCTGTTAGTATAGAGATTATTTCTATGTCCAATTATTTGATACATTTGTTAAGATAAGATCATTCTTTCGTTGAATTTTGACGTTCTTGAGTGATTAGACCATCAAAAAAATTCTATAAGTATTTTTATCTTTTATATGTTAAATTCTAAATACGTTTGAAGTATACTTTTGACATTAAAATATCATGGCAGAGATCTCAAGCCATGGGGATACAAATGTTTCTAACGTGCGGGCAGGATTAAAGGTTAAAGGTAGCGATATACCTTAACCTAGTTCTTCTTCTCAACTGGGTCATCCTAAATAATCTGGAAATGCACTCGATTGTTTTTCGTGTTAATGCAATGTGAGTACATGACTTAATACAGTATGATGCCGCCTTGGATTTTTTTTTTTTTTTTTTAAATTTAACGTGTGTAAATTTATCTTTATGTATTTATATTATTAATAATTTTACATTTTTAGCAAATGCATATTAAAATAACGATTTCACGGCAATTATGAATTAAAAAGCTTTTGACTTGCTGTGTAACAAGAAATTGTGAAAACTTAAACGAGAGAAAGGAAGGGAAACAAATAAAATTCCTTTAAGGAGATTAAAAAAAAAAAGTAAAATAAGCAATTTAGAGTGAAAATTTTGGCTTGAAAGTCTTGTATCGGTATAAATAAAAAAAATATGTATTTAGGTGATAATACAGTTAATTTTTTAACATTAAAGCAAAAGCAGCATTTTTGATGATAGATATGAATTGAAAAGTGGTACTAAAATTTCAAATCCACTAAAGGCAATGGATAATTATCAAAAAATAGTCCTTTAATAAAATTGTAAATTCTACTCCTTTCCACTTAAAGTATAAAATGGCCGAAAAGTTACTTCCCATCTGATGACCGTGTAGCTGAGTCATTGGTCTTCTAGTTAAGATGGTTGAAGACTTATAATTCACACTCTAAGCTGTCTTGTGCTCTCAAAATCCGTAAAAGTTCTCCCAAACCCTTATAGGGTTTGGGTGGTATTTAAAACACAATGATAATCCATTGGTACTTTTTTTCAATTCAAAATAAAATGTTATCTCGTCATGTTATATTTTAAGGGTTGATCCCGAACTATTGCCAATAATTATTCAATTGTAGTCCTATTTGTGTGTATTTTAATGTGCTATTTTAGTGCAACGTCAGTCAAGTTTTTATTAGTATTTTTATTCCATTAAAGATGAGATATGACTGACTGAAGAATAATTACAATCAGAAAAGCCTTATTGATATATGGGTAATAATGAATTACAATGCAAAACTAGAGTTTTTCTAGTATAGAAATATGGTGGAAGAAAATTTATTTCTTACTTCATGTTCAAATTCTACTAGTTGAATTAAAACCTCACAATAGCTTTCCGCTGGATTGTATAGGATCAAATTACAAAAGAAAATTTTAAAATATGCTTACTTTTTACGCGAAGTCTCAAATATATATATGAGGTCGAACACATGACTCTGCAAATTATTCTTAATTCCACAAATCATACATGAGTACGATCTCTGTTGCATACGTATTATTACAAGTTACCGTATATTTACTCTAATTATTATAATTAACCTATCTTTTAAATATTACTTTTTATTTTTGTACATTTATCTATTTTTTAATGTTAAGTAAGCATAAAAAAATTCCTTTGAAAGTAAACTGCTTAAAGTAGCTTGACGTTTATGTGCAACATTTTCTTAAAAAATTATTATAAATTGTTTTTGATTGTCAATTTTTAACTTTACATGATTTTAAAACAATAAAGAAATAATTATAATTAATATAAATTTTATTAATATACTCATTCTCATTCATTTTAAGGAAAATAATTGTTAATATAATAGTTTTGAGGACTTTATTTTAAGAAAAAATTTTCAAAAAATTGCCGACAAAAAAGATCAGAATTATTACTGACCAAGCTGAGACATATGTTGGTTGAGTTCCAATAAGAATAATAACGCTTGACTGAAATCTCATTCACACATGCAAATTCTTTTTTTAATTGCATTAAATAATCTATATTACTAAGAAGTTTTGTATGATGAGTTAATTAATCACCATAGTTCATAATAATCCGTGTCGCTTCAGTACAGGGATGTACGATGTACCATAATTCATTTAAAATAGCTTAAAATCTAATATATATGGTGCTGACAGTGAGTTTGTAATTATCGATTGATGTATTTGATCAACGGCCGAGTAGGCACAAACACTAAGCATCAGATTGCTAGAAACTATATTGTACTGGTAGTGAGATTATAAAAGATCATCAAGTTTTGTTGATGTTTTAGGTAGCCCAACACGTTTTAATGCCAAAATTCAAATCTTGTACTTCCATGAAACTGACTAATGAAATCTTCACTCTCACAGCATCTTCCCCATCCCTTCATATTTTCCTTATTCTAAATCCTCCTTCAGTTACCGTACAACGTAAAACTGGAACAAAATTTATAAGAGATGGAAGGTTGAAAAACTTTTCATTCATTATTAAGAACTTGAAGGGGAAGGGGTCAATAACGGCCCCGATCGAGAAAATTTAAAATACGTTGTTAAGTTGTGGAAATATAGGACAGCGGATCATAAGTCTCAAGGAATGTTACTCCCAGGTTCACTTCCGGGTGTAAGGGGGGTCTGATCTCCCCAACATCCCATTCCTGTGGTAGGTACGTGAACGTAATGACAAGCTCCACTTAAAGGTCAAATGTTAGAAAGTATCGATTTTTTTCCTCGTGACATTTCCGTTCATTTTGGGTCGCTCGTCGCTTGACCTTTGAGCGGCGCCGCCTACACTAGCAACTTTGAAGAAATCCGCCGTGGAGGCATTTCATTCATATTTGGATGCGGGGGCGTGCCTTTACGCACCTTACTACGAGGCATCGATCTTATTATTATTACGAAATGGACCACACCCCCGCTCACCCCCTTCGCGCCTTTTCTTCACGGCACGGTTACAATCACGATTAGGAACCGAAACCAAAGTGAGTCACTCTGAAGAGGATGAAGAAACAAAGATAAAAACGGTTTCGCTCCGATAAGCGGTTTTTCCTTTTTAACCAAACAAAAAAATTTCACTCTCTCCCTCCCACTTTCTCCGCCTTCTCTCTGAGAGTGTGGTTGCCGAACTCCGTAATTCGTCGAGAAAACCCCAAATTGTCTTTTCAAAATCGCCCTTTTTGTGTTGTTCCTATTTTCCCCGGGATGGATCAAAAGAGAAATGGCGTAAGTCGTGTAATGGTGTTTACGGAAATAATGCTGTTTCCTTCGAGAATGGAAAAGTATGAATTCCGAAATCCTTTAAATGTCTGACACGGAAGTCTTTTACTCTGTCTTTTGAAAGAGATTGTAAGCCAATAATTGAAATATTTTGTGTTTTGTTAAAAGATGACACCCCAAGTAGCTCTCTCTCTCCCTTTCCTCTCCACTCCTTATTTTGAGATTGATGCTTTTACATGATCTTAGAAATGAGATTAAGCTAATTTTTTTTTAAATACAAGACATATGTATAAATAATTAATTGGTGCTTTTTTAAGCTGATTCTATTAAGCATTAATGTATCCATTTTTTCGAACTAAAATGCTTAAATATTTTTGAAAGGTTAAAATTTCCTTTAATATCCCCCCCGACACAAACATGAACGTTTGTAATATATTATGGCAAGTAAATCCCACTATTATAAGCTTAAAGTATATTATTTTGTTTTCACATTACATATGTGTATGTATATATATATATATATATATATATTATACTTTATATAAATTTAGTATATAAAATACTAAATAAATTAGTATATACTTTAAATAAATTTAGTAAGCTCTCTGAAAATAACTCTGTTAAAAATAACTGCATGAATTTTCTTCCACCCACCTTTAGTCAATACTAAACTCCATGGCAGATAAATGGTTATTTAATTTAACAATCCAAAATAAAGCATCGATATTAAATTATTTTTCCTATTATGGATGTTTTTATAAGGGTTGAAAAGCAAATTTTTTCATCTTAACTATGGAACTTTCATCTGATTGGACTTCTGCTAGGAGTGCTAGGGGCCTTTATCCTAACACTAAAACTTGTTTTTTCTTATTAAGATAATTAAAAAGTTTAGTTTTAAGTAAAAGTTATTTTATTTAAAGTATCGATTTCTTAAAAAATAAAATATATACCTGAACACATGCAATTAACATTTTGGCTCATATTATGTTAACTGGCTATTTTCTATTGCTTTTATGAAACATGTAACTGAAATATTCAATATAATAGCGACATTTTTTCAAGTATTTTACTATTCTATACAACGAATGAGAACGAAAAGCACATACTAGATAGAACTTGCAAACAACGTATACCATATTAAAAGAGTAGGGTGGTTTTTTTTTATTCATTTTCAAGTCATAAAGCAACAGCAAAAATTTATTTATTTATTATACTAGAGTCGAGAAGTTATATAAATAATATTCTAGTCTACTTCACATGCTGAGCATAAAAGTGTCTTACCTATTCATTTGTAACGAAAGCTTAAATTATATCATATGTAGCAAGATATGTGTAATGCATTACATTTCATCAATTCAATTAATTTACTGGGCATTACAATTAAAAGTGCAGATAACGAGCAAAACTTTTACTTATTTTTTTTCAAAACTATTTATGGTATGTATAGGTACATTTTTCTTTAAAATTATATTACGCTGTTTTTGTTTAATATCCATGAAGATAACAAGCAAAAAGGCGTTGTCAACATAACTTTTTTTCACTAATCACAGGAAATAATTCAATTTCTCCGTAAGCAATTTTAACGCTTGAAAATTTCTAAATTTATGCAACTCGATGACTCTTTACATCCATTCCAAAACATTAATTTTAAGCCGTTTTCCATTTAATTTCGTTTGCTTCGAATTCTCGAGAGAGAGAGATGTACCTATTAAAATTCACAATATTACTTTAAAAAAGTTCTTCAACGATTCGTTTGTTCACAACTTAAGTAATCAAATTAAGTTATTCGAAAAGAATTTGTCAATAAGCCTTGTTATTGTACAATTTTTTCCCCAAATACTCGTACTTCGAAACAGACAGAACGGTTAGTTAGCCGTAAAGACTTATCATTGGATATTGAAGCAATTGCCTTTTTTTCTTTTGGTTGGAACCGAAAACTAGTTAGAGTGATCACGGTTCCCCTACTCGTGTGGTCATAATTACAGAAATTAATGAGAAACTTAATAAACGTGGCATTTGGTGACTGCGCTCTAATTAAACCCCGATCACTGAAAGGAATGAGACTTCAAAGAAATCATTTTCAAAATCAGCGATTCATAATAACGTGATGCGTAGTGAGGAGCGGTTGCTATAGACAACCGAAAGTGCGAGTCCGGTTTGAATTTCTTTCATACCACGAACAAACTGATCTCCTCTTCGTGACAGAGAGAGAGAGGGGGATGTCTACGATTAGTGGCTTGTTCATTCAACAAGCGTCGATTAGCGCCTAGTGGGTTGGATGATTATTGTGTGGCTTAGAAAGCTCGCTGTCATCAGCCCCCACCAAAGCCTTTGGAAAGGAGGAATCTCGAAATTCCACTAATTAATGCGAAATTAAGGGGTGACAATTGGATGCTCCGCTTTGATTGGATTCGGTTGGAATCGAGGTGGATCGCATATAAGGATAGAATTTTATATCTCTGTTAAGTTTGAGAAAAGTTTCAAAAATAATTTATAAATATATGATAAAAGAAATAAAAGATTTTTTTTTCCCTCTCACGGTAGGAATTGAATGCAATTTAGATTAGAAATATAAAGAATTATCTGATGTTACTGCATATGGGCTTTTTAAGAACTCTTGGACTGGATATTTCATTACTTTTTTTTTTATTAAGTAATAGAAATATTTTAATTCATTCCCAGCATTTTATATTATTTATTAAAATGCCCTTAGCTTTATATTATCAAAATACTCTATTGGTTCTCAATGGTAACAAAATTTGCTAGTTCATCTTATGATATCAAATATAAAAACAGTGAAACTTCGGCATAGTATTATACGGATGGAGAGAAATTATCAATCTTTAGAAAAATTATTTAAGAAAAAAAACTCGTTTTATCAAGAAACTTGAAAAGTTATTGACACATATAAGAGTTATGCGTGAAGAAATAGCATATTTTATCTTTTATTCGATCACTCATGTGAAGAATCTAAAACAGAAATAGAAACATGGTTACGAACTTGTGGCTAGCGTTGTTTCGTCGGGTCTTGGATTCGATACTCTTTCTCTGCCATGCAGTGGGGATTATACACGGAAAATCTGTCAAGGCTAAAACCCTAACGTTGGCGAGGTGTAGCAGTTTGGAGAGGGAAGTACCATGTGTGGGGGGGGGCGTCCTCGTCACTTGGCCGAGACTCAAAATTACGAGGTCTATCACTAATAACCCTATTGTGTGATGCTAATTAATAATCAATTAACCTTAACATAAGGTTCGTGCCCTCAAGCAATTTCTGGATTAATTTTAAGGTTTCGACAAGTTTAATGTTTTTTTATTTATTAGCCTAATGTTTCTGTATTATTTATTCTATTAATACATAATCTTGTAATATCTGTTTTCGTTACTGTATATAATGAGTTAAAATATTACTTAAAAATTATAGTTTCAAGTTTAATTGAAGTTCCAAGTGGCAGCAGCGGTAGCTTAGTGAGCATGGTCGCGGGGTCACGGCCTGCGGTTTTCCTCAAATCATGGGTTCGAGACTTGATGCCACAAAACGTCCACCATGTAGCCGGGCTGATGCACGCTAAATCTGTCGAGGCTCAAAGTCCTCCAGTTGGCGTGGTGTGGAAACATGGAGAGGGAGGTGCCAGCTCAGGTATCATCTTCGTCCCTTGCCGAGGTTCAAAATTACGAGATCTGTCGCAAATAGCCCTCGTGTTACTTATAGGGTGACGTTGATAAAAACCAGTCAATCAATCCAAGTTGAATTCTGCCGTGTTGCGGGTTGTGATTTTATCGGACACAGGATCTTAAGGCTATGGTGTTGTCGCAAATAAAATGTTCTTGAATTATTTTTCTAGTTTCTCTTCTTCATTCTTTTGTTACTATTATGCAACTTCCTTTCCTTTATGTAAAGCAACAAAATTAATTCCGTATTTTTATTTCATTTGTTTTTGAATGAACTACAAATATATAACCCACCCTCATCATGAATTATTCCATATTGGTTTTCGATCTTTTGAAATAGATATTTGGTAATCCACATATCATGATGAAGATTAGTCAAACTGATTACTAATAATGCATTTTTAATATATTATGAAAAATAGTTCTTACATTGTTTCAATTAAATCAAGTAAAGTATCATGATGAAACATGCACACCTAAGCTAACAATATCAATGTTTGAAGGGTATCTCCCCGATATTTCTTTAAAATCTTAGAAACACTTTCTTATTTTTGGTACCTTTAAAGACAAAATAGCAATTTCTTTTTAATATTATCAGAGGAAAAAAAATTTAAAAATAGTAACTTACTACCTACATAAATAAATTAATATATATTCTTTTAAAATTGAAACAAAACTTCCATCTGAAATTTTATAAGTTCTATAAAAATGGTGTATAAAAATAAAAATACCAAATGAGCTTAAGAGGGAAGGGATAGAATAAAATGTTTCATTTATTTAATTTGTTTTTGTAGATGACATTTTGGTAAATGTTCGTGTCTTTTTAATGGGGTAGTTACTTTTGATAAAATAAGTATTCTTTATTAAATATTTTTAAGAAAATTGTATATTTTTCTATTTCAATCTCTCTTTTTCTCT
>BMAW01040677.1:274382-326467 GCA_019974015.1 Nephila pilipes | reverse complement strand
CATTTTTTAAAAAATTAGTTTTGGGAACGTTTTAAAAGGGTTGAAAAAATGAATATGTATAATTGCGTAAATATATATATATATATATATATATATATATATATATATAAGTTATTTTTAAAAAATTAGTTTTGGGAATGTTTTAAAAGGGTTGAAAAAAATGAACATGTATAATTGCGTAAATCATCTGATTGACACTACAAAATTTCAAATTGATATTTCCTTTCTATAATTCATATAATAATAAAATTAAAAAATTTAAGCAACTTCCGATACCTTGTTTCATTGGGGCGTATTTAAGGAAGAACTAATTTATTTCCCAATTAACTATATTTACAAAATGTTATAATTTTTATAATCTCCTTATCAAAGCAGAACTCTTTATTTAAATTTGCTCTTATTTGATTTATATATTGATTTCAATTTTAGAGAAATAACATGTACCTTGCATTTTAAATAATTCTGTGAAAGCGTGACCAAATTACCATTAAGGAAGACATATTTCCTTCTCAGGCTGAGGAATTTCAAAATATGAGGATTAAACTTTTAAAATGGGTAATAGATTGTATTGCCAAAGGTCACATTTAAAACTGTAACATTATGGAACCTTTTCAATGTGTACTTATCCTTCTTCCTCACACCTGATGACATACATTGAACAAAGTAGGAGATAAAAGACATGAAGTTAAAAACTTAATCTCTATTGTCATCCTTTTCAAAGCTAAATTAATTATTAATAGATCAAATTAAATGTTAAAATTTGTGTGTATAATGCATCTGTAAATATAGTGTTGCAGAGATATTGCTTTATGTTTAATGATTAATAGCTTTAATTTTATCAGTTAGTCTTCAGAATATAAAATATGTGCCACGATATAAAATTGTTGCATACGGTAGCAGTAAATTCGTACTGTTGTCCTCAAATGCAGAGACTGTTGTAATAATTCTTAGAATTAATTACGTGTATGATAAATTTAAGTTTAGATGGACAAAGGATTCTTCCTAAATTTTATCTCCTCTCTATTTCAATTTAAGTTTTCATTCACGGCGCGCTCATTGAATGAAATAAGCGATTCCCATCAATTATGCAACAGGTCCCTTGAAAGATTCTTATCCATGCTTCCTTCAACACTGACTCACTAAGCATGGCATCTGACTGCGTGCCCGCTCTTTTCCAGAATGTGATTCTGCCTCCTCAGCCCCCCAGGACTGCGGACCCGTTTTATTCGATCCAAAAGAGGCTATCTCTACTTGCAAAACGCATCCATTAGTTATTGGGAGTTTTCGAGTGCGCGAAAAATAGCTGGATATATGGATATAAACCCATCCTCAAGTGGTTTTGTTTCTGGTGTACAAGAATACAGGAGATGGTAAATTGAATAAGAAGGGGAAGAGTAACTTTGGGATGGAAACTCCTCAATCTATTGAGGTGGGGAAGGGGAATGAACTCATTCGAATGGGATTTTTTTTTTTTTTTCAATCAGAAGCCAAAGCACCAGTTGTGGCAGGAAAATCTTCCAGGTGCAGAATACGCTGTACAGTGCACACAGTCAATGGCGACAGTGACGTCACTGGAAGCCCTAACCAATCGATAGATAACATTGACGTCACGCCCAGCTCATTCCAAAACAGTGTCGGTAGTAAGCAAGGTATCTCCATTTTTCCTTTCATTAATTTTTCCCCCATCGGAAAAGAGAGAACGTTACATTCCAGTTTCTCTCCTAATATTTAATCTATCTCCTTGAGTGTTTCCAACTCTCACTCAGAACTTCCCTCTTAAGTTTTAGATTAAAGGTAACGATCTATAAACAACTCAAGAGGAAAAAAAAGTATCCAATTGCAACTGCAAGGAACTCAGCTTGTTTGCTTGACGATTATCTCAAGAGTATTTTTTCCCAAACACGAGAAGAAAAAAAAATACGTATTCATTCATAAAAGATCGAATCCATATTTTCAAAAATTCTCCAATCTTTTTCTCGTGGGGAAAATATATAATTACCTTAATCATTAAAAAGTAATATTTCTTTTTTTAAAAAATAACTTTTTTTTAGTTGAATTAATATGGAAATCAAATATTAAGGTACCTCAATTATAAGCGATTTTACTTTTTAAGCAGTGGTAATAGTAATTGATTAACGGTTTCTTTATAGAATCTTTTTTTTTTCTTTCTTTTTTACATTAAGCTCTGTTACTCAGACATAAATGTTAAATATTAATTATTGCTTCATCGCTTCCCAATAAGGAGACTAATAACATGAAATATTTATAAAACTTAAGGTATTTAAAATGCATAATTTAATTATATCTGCGTTTTTAATTAACTTCATTTGATCAAAGTAATTTATGATCAAGCCATATTAATAACACTTTTCCTTAAACTCAATGTAGTTTTGTTTTATTATTCAATAGATTTACCTTTTTTTATGTTTTAATTTAAGCAAATAGCTCATTAGTTAAATTTAATCAAATTCAAAAGAAGTTTCGATTTAATTAATTTGTTTATTTTGCATTAATAAAATGATTTTTCGTTCTAAATGATTTTTTTTAAATAAGAGAATGTGATTCATTTAATTAACATTATATTAAAGTTGCTTTTTGGGAGTAATTCGTAAAGATTAAATTAATTTTTTTAATAAAATAATCTGGTAAATTTAACTAAATGGGACAGATACTTTAATAGACTACCTTCTAGGCCATATGTATGTGTGTGGCATGCAAACGATTTTAAGAAATTCCTGCGAACAAACACGATGGTTGAAACAAAAGAAATAACTTTATTTTAATGAAGATTACCAAGTTTAGAAATCCGGAAGAAAAGAAGTCTGCGCTTTAACATTATATGCAGAAATTATTTGATTGTTGGCGCAGGACCACTCTGAGTGCATTAGTAATTATAAATTAGTTTTTTTTTTTTTTTTTTGAAAAGAATAAACTATAAATACATTCTGTGTGAGGAGCAAATTTCAAATAAATCTGTCAAAACAAAGGCGGAAAGGGAATTAGAAAATAGATATTTAACTTTTTTTTTCTTTTTTTGCTTCAAATCATCTTCAGTAAACTTACTTTTTATTTTTTCTGTCTTTACTTAAGTGTTGAATCTTTGAAAGAGGCGAGAAAGCAGAAATAAAAAGAAAAATATAGATATATATCAATTACAATGAAAACCAAATACGATTTTTTTTTTAAAAAAATGACATTATTTTATACTTAGAAATGTGTAAATTTTAACTCTATTCCACGCACAAATAAATCCAGGGTTTTTGCTAAAATATTCAAGGGAACTGTGTAACTCACACAGTTCATTGTTTAATCCCTGGATAAATCCCTGGATTCCAAGTTGTTTACTTCTGATAAATTTTATTTTTTACTTACAAATTCCTTTTGCAGCATCTAACTTAGCAAATATTTTCTTATGTAAAGACCAAAAGCAATTTACCGTTTAAAAGAATTTAAATTAAATAATATCATCGTGTTTTACTTTTTTTCATTTTATCCATTTGAAGTTTTTATATAAATCCCTTTTTCCATTTTATTCGATCTCTTTTTCTGCAAAAGAAAAGGAGAACGACAACAATTGACGCAAGCCAAGCAAAGAATTCATCTCTGTTTTAGATGAATTCTTGTTGAAATTTGAATTTAAATATAAGCCACTGACAATTGATTGGTAAACAAAGATATGAGAGCCGCGTGTAGAATGTCAAAATCCCTTCAGCGTATTTTTTTCCCTAAAAAAAGAAGTAAATAAATTGAAAACTCAAAACTCATCCTGTTAGTACTCAGAAAATATCTAATCCTCGTAAACGAATATGAAATAAATTCAAAAACTCTTTTAAGGGAAATGATTGCTTAAGAACGTGCTTTTAATAGATTTATACCGACTTTTATGCATTTTGGAGGGGGGGAAAGACTGCAAGTTCTCGAGAAGTATATTCTATTCCATTCCATTAAGATATTCAAAATGAAAGGATTCTTTTTTTTTTTTTTTTTTTTTCTTTTCCAAAAAGGCTTATTTCTTTTTTTAAAACAAGGTCCTAAGTAAATTTCAATAACAATTGTTTTTAGATAAGCTCTCGAAAACAATGAAATTCTCTTTCGACTCATTCCCATAATCTTTTTAATGGGATTCATAACGATATCAGTTAAATTGTTTTCATTACCTTGATTTGTGTTTGCGCTTGTCTGATTTTCTGATTCGTGAAGATTTTAGATATTTTTTCCATATATTTATTTGAAAAAAGAGCTGTTGAGTTCAGAAACTTTTTTCACTTAATATTAAATAAATATAGAGAAAATAAATGTAAGTGAGAAATGTTTCATATATATTCTTTTTAAGGCAATGAACTGTTTTTAAAGTTAAAAATATGTATAATACAATCATATGAAACGTCTATTAATAATATAAATAATGTTTAATGCATGTTATGTCATGATCAAATTAATTTTGACTTCTCTTGTGATGAATATTTATCTCTTCTCATGAAGACATTAGTTAAAGTATCTCATTTTTAAGGAAAAAAATAAATGTATTCACTATATTTATTTTGCTTACTCTTACGTATTCGATTTTGTTTGTTGAACAATCCTGAAGTTCTTGAATTGAGTATTAAAATACTATAATTAAGGTGAAAAAACAGATAATCTCTCTCATACATTAGTGTAAATGCATTATACAAATGTTAGTAAAATGTGTAATGTTATCAGAGTTTTTTTTTCAAAAATTACGGGATTGATTATCAATTTTGGATTGTTATCAAATACGTTGAATGATATTTGAGTGGTGGCCCATTCTCTTACAACGAACCACTATCACTAATTGCTTCAAATTTCATTATTAAGCTTGATTAGCTAACCACAAAAATACGCAATCAACTGAAAGGTGAGTTGGTTCTAAATATATTGATAACCAATTACTTTTCTTCATTTTCCAGAATATTAAAGATCAATAGTTAATATTACTTTATTTGTGGTTAAACTACGCTCTATAACCAAAACACAAAATACCAAGAAGGAGTATTCTGATGGAGAAAAAAATTGGCAAATAGAAAGGTTATCTACAGAATAAAACATGATTAAAATTTCAGAAAAATTTAAGGATTTATTTCAGAGTTACATATTTATAAAGTAACGAGCTCAATAAGGTGTTGATTCACTTCTAGTCTGGTTTCAAAATGCCACAAGACGTGGCATAGAGTGATAAAATTCTCTGATGGTCTCCTGCGGTATTTCTTGCCAAATTTGCTCCAATTGTCGGGCTAGGTCATCAACATTCCCTGGTAGATGCAGTCGCCTTCCCATCATATCCCAGACATGCTCGATTGGAGAGAGATCTGGCTGGACAAGGAAGTGTTTGACAAGCTGTAAGACAGTTCATGCAACGCGTGCCGTATGGGGTCTGGCATTATCTTGCTGATAAATAAGGTCAGGGTACTATAAAATGAACGGTAGCAAAACATGTCTCAGAATATCGTCGACGTACCGCTATCCTGTAACTGTGCCTCTAATGACGACCAAAGAGAGCCGGCTATCAAAGGAAATAGCACCCCAGACCATAACGCCTGGTTGAGAGTCTGTGTGGCGTGCTATAGTGAAAGCAAGATCCGCACGCTTCCCTGGGTGTCTCCAGACACGTCTTTGATGATCGTCAGTTGGAAGCGGGATTCGCCGCTAAACACTATACGTCTCCATTCAGCATCATTCCAACCTGCTCGAGCCGAGCACCACTGTAATCTGGCTCGACAGGGTGCATGCATAAGTGGCAGGTGGCGTAGCGGTCTATACGAGGGTAGATTTCGCTCCATCAGCTGTCTGTGAATGGTGATGATGGACACTCGTGTGCAGGCCGCACGTCTGATGGTTGATATCGATGCATCAGGCACTGTGACAAGTGATCTGATAATCACTCTATCCTCCCGATCTGCTGTGGCTGTAGTTCAACCACTACTATCATGACGCTGAAATCTGCTATTGTCCACCCATTCTTGTCAGCATCTTCGCTTCGACCCATATGACGAACGATTGTTCGATTTGCCCAACCTACCCTTTTCTATCCAATGATACGACCTCTTTTAAACTCTCACATTTAGTCGAAATGAGCTGGAATCCTGCGGCGAGGCATTTTTTCAATCGTTGAAAGGTATTTGAAATCGCAGTGCAACAGAAAATTTGACCATCCGATTAAGAATCGCTTCTTATATACTCCTGCTGAATGCGCAGCTCGGATGCGCTGTAGCTTTCTCTATTGTTTCATTGAACCCTAAATTTTAATCATTTGCATGTTCGGTCTAAATGTCTTTGCATACGAAATTTCATTACAATCGGGCAACTCCTTCTTGGTGCGTCTTTTTTTTTTTTTTTTTTTTTTTTTATTTTGTTATAGAGTGTACTTAAACCCATCTGAACTAATGTTTGCTATAAGTTAATTTTACTTGTCTAATTGAACGGAAGGAGTTCGAGTTCTTATTCAGTATATAGTTGAGAGATCGAGTCTTGAACCCTTTTTTAACACCTTAAAAATCTCTTTGATCGCTCCTTAGATAATATAAGGCTAACTCTAACGTCTCACTTTGATTCACTATCGTTCTCAGTATTTTTACCCCCAATTGACTATCTACTAAAGAATTAGTTGAAGGGAAAATCGCGTTAGAGACCAATGTCACTCTCTTAACATCCTCACCATGCCTCGTGGTGATTTTAAAGTCAGTTCCAACAGAAGAAACATGCTAATATTAAGCACAATGGTTTCAGCGGAACAATGAATCGAACCCACAACTCGACTCTAAAGCCGGAGGTTATAAAGCTCGCGACCATAATAATTGGATTACTGCGACCTTTCAAAATTACATTAAAAAGATTCATGGCTAAAAAAATTTTAAATTCCGATGATATATTTAAAATATATAACTTATAAATTATAAAAAATGTTTACAACTAGCTTGTAACAGAGGATTTTATTATCGTTGTCCTAACAACTATATTTTTATCAACCTTCCTTTTTTTAAATTTTTTTTGCAAATATATAAGAATTTCTTACGTGAAAACAATTTCAAAGTATTCATCTTAAAAACAGTTTTTTAAGACAGGAGTGAAATAGAAACCTTTGAAAATCCTCAATTAAAACTGGAGCTTCTTAATACCTCTTAATTAGTAATTAATTAAATTTTAGACTTTTGAAGAACGCAATAGAAAATGAAACTTAACAACAAAAAATATATCTTATTCTTCCCTATGGTTTTTCCATTATGTTTTATTATCTTAAAATAACTTACTTATGAATAAGAATTTAATAAGAGTAAATAATTAAAAATCTTTAAATTAAGACATGATTTCTTTAATGAAAAGGAAGCCCTTAAAGTCAAAACATAATTTCCTAAAATTATGAAGTATACGATAGCTAAATTTATTTTTATTAATTATTTCCAATTATTCTTCGAAATTAATTTATAATTTACGCATCACATACTTAATTAATAATTTATGAATAAGAATTATATATAAAAATGGGCATGAAAAAAAACAACTTTTTAATCATTCTGCATTTTAGGAAAATAATCTCGCAAGCCATCACTTGTTTTTGTTTGAATGTTTATTAACGTCGCTATAAGAAGCAAACATGGGGGCTATTGGCGTCGGACCTGTTAGCTTTGAACCATGATCAAGTGACCAGGAAGACACCAGAGCTGATATTTCCTTCTCCTAAATTCCACACTACTACAAAGTTAGGAATTTGAGACCCGATCGATTTATGGCGCATTAGCTCCGTTACATAAAATGTATTAAAAGTAGCACTAAGATTTGAACACTCGATTCGACTGAAACAACACCAGCCATGAGCTCGTGGTCGAATACCGTGGTCGCTCACCTTTTGCTAAAATTGAAAGTCAACCAGCATTGCTCCGGAAAGCATGAGTGATAGCGTAACTTAGCGAAACAAGAGCCAGATATAACTATGTTGCACCAAAAAAGATGTAACTGTATTCTAGACTTAGCAAAATAGGGGGGAAACAGTAAAAATTAGTTAACAAGAAGTTTCGAAAATAGAGAAGAATCACTAGGATATCCCGGGGGTACGTCACTCGTGTTTATTAAAGACAATAAACCCCGTAGGGAAGAAAACGAACTCTGGGTTTCCTGGGTGTCATTATTCCCGTACTTACCTTAAAAAAGACATACCCCTAAGGAAAGCATTGCTCCCAAAGTCTGATCTGTAATTAGAAATGTAGTCCTTAAGAAATGTTCTGTAACTTCAAACTAAGAAACTCGCAATAAATAACCATTTTTTTTTTCTAACCAGTCATTTTGAGTAAAAAAAAAATCAGCAATTCAGAAGTTATAAAAAAAAAAGAAATTTCTCTCCTAATAAGGTAATAAAGTCTTTGAAAAGGATAGTTAGTTTTCAACCTTCTCTCAATTTAATCAGATCCTTTTTTTTCTTTCTTATCATTTCTCTTGTAAGCGCTTTGAAGAACGATTCTCCTATCTCCTCTCTTTCGAATGCGATTTAACTCTGCAATGAACGCCTTCTAGCTCTCTTGATCAACAAGTGATTATTAGCATGGAATATGTTATTATGGTTTCCGGTTAGTTTGCGCCTTTGAATCTCTCCCGTGAATCGACTCCGTACTTTTTATTGAACCGCTAAGGATTCTGTTGTGTCTGATAATGAGGAGAAAGGAGTTTTAGCTAATCGGAATTGATTCTTAAGCTACTAATTATGATTTAACGCTAAAACTGAGTGAATATTACATAACTATTTACGATGGTTTGCTCTCTCTCTCTATTTAAGTAAAATAATATCTCGTTATCGTTTTTATATGACTTTTAAAATTCCTTTCATTATGTATTTGTGTCAAACTGTAACGGACAGGTGTGTTTGATTACATGGTTGAGAGAATTTTCAATTCATTATAATTAATTCTTGGACAACTAGTTATAATAGAACTAAGAATTGCTTGATAATAAATTACATTTTATTAGGGATTTTTAATTAATTAATGTAATTTTAACATTCATGTAATCTTTATTGAATTTTTCTGATAAATTTTTATAATAAGCATTTTAGCGAGTTCTTAAGAATAGGTCCATGTTTCACTGAATGGAGAATAGAAAATACAGCTTATTTCTCCACACCAACAAGTTATAATTCAGCTAATAAAAGAAAGTAATAAATTTAGTATATAGTCAAAAAATTAAATGTTTTTATGTTTTTGAACTGAATTGTGCTTATATAAATTTCTTCATTGAACTAATACTAGAATATTTTATTGGATTGTAAGAGATAGAAGGTTTTCATAACAGAGAAAACTAACTAGAATTATTATAATAAATTATGTAAGCAACCAGCTATGATAAAACCTTGAGATAAATGTGTATTCAAAGTTGTTATATTTGATAGTAATAAAATTTCCGAAGTTGACAGTGTTTTTACATTTACAACTAAATTAGATGCCTTCTTAAATCATTTAATTTTTGAATTCTCCTTTTTTTTCTTCTTTTTTTATGAGGAAATCTACACCAAAAAGTAAGGACCAATTTATCGATAAATAAATTAATATATTTATTTGTAGATCAGAAAAGCTTATCTGTGTGTGTGTGAATTCAAAATAAGGCATTTCTTTTTAAATGGAGGGATTTTTTTTTAATTAATAGCATGTTGAGAATCACATTTAATTTTACATAACTAAGAATACAGGATCATTATTACTTGGTGCTTATTTTATTGGAAATCAAAAATGGGATTGAAAAATTACAGAAAAATTTATTTTATTAATTCTCAGTTAAACTCTATATTGAATTTTTGGTGCAATATCTTTCAACAATGAGTCATTACTTTTATTCACAGGTAAATATATTTTGTGTATCCATTATAAATTGATGGCATTGAATAAAATATTTATCTCGCTTGTCAATTAAGTTGCTTTTTTTAAAGTGTTTTAGTTATCCTCAATATTACTGTACAAAGTATAAAAATTAAAATTTCAAGAATAATCGTAAAATCTTTCAAATAATATTAGGTGTAAATATAAAATATATATCACACCAGCACTCAATAATAACACCAAATTCATTCCTCAGTCACTTGACTGAGATTCAAAATTACGAGGTCCGTCGCCAATAGAACTCGTGTTGCTTCTAGTACAACGTTAATAAAACTAAACCAAACCATAAAGAATGACTTAGAGTTATAAGTACTCTTTCTTTTTATCAATACAAGACATAAAAGTTGATTAGAGTATTTGGTGTTACTTGTTATTTTCAATAATTTTTCAAATGGAATATTTTACTATTTTTATGTTATTAGTTAAAAGCTATAAATCCACATTTTAACTCATTAAAAAAATATCTACTATCTATAGCAAAAAAAAAAAAACTACTAAGAGGAAGTTCCCGATTTCGTATGCAAAGACATTTGGACCGAACATGCAGATGATTAAAATTTGGTGTCCAATGAATGAATAGAAGGAGCTACAGTGCATCGGAACTGCGCACTCAGCAGGTGTATATAAGAAGCGATTCTCAATCTGAAGGTCAAATTTTCTGTTGCACTGCGATTTCGGATACCTTTCAACATCGAAAAAATGCCTCGCCGCAGGATTCGAGTTCATTACGAGCAACTGTCAAATTTTGAAAGAGGTCATATCATTGTATTGAAAGAGGTAGATTGGGCAAATCGGAGAATCGCTCGTCTCATGGGTCGAAGCGAAGATGCTGGCAAGAATGGGTGGACAATAGCAGATTTCAGCGTCATGATGGTAGCGGTTGAACTACAGGCACAGCAGAACGGGAAAACAGAGTGATTGTCAGATCAGCTGTCGCAGAGCCTGATTGATCGTTATCAACCATCAGACATGCGACCCGCATACGAGTATTCACCATGACCATGATCATACCGACCACTATGCCACCTGCCCCTCACGCCTGCACACTCCTGTTGAACCAGATTACAGTGGTGTTTGGTTCGATCAGGTTGGAAGGATGCTGATTGGGGACGTATAGTGTTTAGCGACGAATCCCGCTTCCAACTGATGATCATCGAAGACTTATCTGGAGACGCCCAGGGGAGAGTGCCGATCTTGCTTTCACTATTGTACGCCACACAGGTGTTCAACCAGGAGTTATGATCTGAGAAGTCATTTCCCTTGATAGTCGGATCCCTTTGGTCGTCATTAGAGGCGCACTTACGGCACAGAGGTACGTCGACGACATTCTGAGACCTGTTTTGCTACCGTTCTCTTTGCAGTTCCCTGGGCTTATTTTGGGGAAGGGGACTGCATCTTCCAGGGAATGTTGATGACCTAGCCCGAAAATTGGGGCAAATTTGGCAAGAAATACCGCAGGAGACCATCAGAGAATTTTATCACTCTATGCCACGTCGTGTGGCATTTTGCATCCAGACTAGAGGTGTGTCAACACCTTATTGAGCTCGTTACTTTGTAACTATGTATCTCTGAGATAAATCCTTTAATTTTTCTGAAATTTTAAATATTTTCTATTCTGTACATAATTTTCCTGTCCGCCAATTTTTGTCTGCATCGGACAAATATTTCTTGGTGCGGGTTTTTTTTTTTTTTTTTTTTTTTTTGTTGTTGTTGTTGTACAGTGTATTCTTATTTCTTAGTTTTTTTCCTTAATTTTTCAGGCATACTTAATGTCTTTATTGTATCTGGTACAATTCTTAAGCCAATCTGATATTTAAATAATTTAAGCATTCATTATGTAGTTCAATTTTTAAAACCTTTTTATCCTATGTAAATAACTTTACCACGTTCATTTTAATTTTAAGCATGCAAAATGTTTACGTGTATTTTATAGCATGATCCGATAAAGGGATAATTATAAATTTAAACATAAGTTTTTAAAATGATATGAATTTCATTTATAAAAATTGTTTTATTTGTAAAATAATAGAGTCTCCTTTCATAAAACACAAACTTTCCGAAAAGTTAAAACCTTTTCGCCGGTAGAGAATTGAAGGTAAAAATGTAATTTTTATTATATATATTACAATATATTAGTTTTATGCTAAGTAACGTCTTAGATTCAAAACTAGCAAGTGTTTTCTTAAGTATGTTTTTTTTTTTCAGTTAGAATATCGGATTTACTTATATTTAGCTACAGAAAATTTCTTTCTAATACCAAAGAGAGTTAAGAACTTTTATCAAAAGTAATTGTATTAAGTTTATTGCGTATTAATTTTAAACTTTGAAACTGAGTCTAATTTTCCTAAGTTCTTAATAATTGAGTGTTTCTGAGGCATGTGTGTGTGATACTTCATAATTATACCATTATGAATAGCATTTCCAAAAAGCCCTTTTGTGCAACTTCGAGTATTATAAAAATTGTGTGTGAGTGAAACTATTCACTCAAAATATTTAGTATCATAAATGTATCCAGTTTACAAAAAAACATTGTTCAACATACTCGCTTAATATCATTTAATGCTTTTTATTAGTTATTCGTACTACAAATTAACGACGTCATTCTTCCAGAATTTACTGACTTAAAGCAACGAACTTTTTTTAAAGCTTTTTTTCATCAAAACCATTTCACAATTTTTATTAAAAAATATAAAGCTCATGGGTAAAAATTCTGATGTTTTCGCAATGTTACAAAAATAAAAGGCTTATTTTTGGGCTGAAATTCCTAAAAAATTTTCTTCCTTCCTCTTGCTGACCAGATTTAATTTATGAAACTCAAAAGTTGAATTGATAGTGAAAATAGATATATAATAAGTTTATGTTGACTCTTACCTTATCTTTTTCAGCTAGCATTCGACAATTTGAATTTTTTAACAATAGCTTTATTTCTTAAATTTGTGCAAGTTCGTCAGAAAAGAAAGGTAATTTAACTCTTAGTGACTGAATACTACGGGAGTCGTTCAATATGTCCTTAGAAAATCCAAAACATGTCACTCGTAGTTTCAAAAATGGTATGTTTTTATGATTCACTAGATAGCTATCTGTCTCAGTTACTTCCCTCACAAGATTTCATTTTTAATGTAGATTGTAGCAATAAACTTGTGTTTATGTAGAAAAATGGAAAAAAGTGATCGGTGATTAAACACTTACATTTAAGAGGCTTAACACCGTAAGAGATAAAAACTGAGATGGATGAAGTTCATGGCACATCTGCTTCTGTGTTTGCAACTGTTTACAATTGGGTAAATGAATTTATACATGGCCGTACATCCACAAACGATGAACGTCGTTCGGGACGTCCAGTGGAAGTGAGTATTCCCGGAATGATTGACAAAATCCACGATATAGTTTTGAGTGATCGACGAATCAAAGTGTGTGAAATAGTTGAGGCCAATGGCATATCTCAAAGTAAAGAATTTTCACAATTTTGCACAAAAAAGAGGGTGTGCAAAAAATCTTGCAAGATGGGTGCCGTGTTTGCTCTCAGTGGAAAATAAACGCAATCTTGTAATTGACTCTGAGGCTATTTTGGTGCTTTTTCATCACAATCCTGAAGAGTTTTTGAGTCTATACATAACTACGGGATGAAAGGTGGATTAACTACAACACTCAAGAGACAAAGGAACAGTCAAAATAGTGAATTATTGAAGACAAACACGCTCCGAAGAAAGCAAAGTTGGTAAAATCGGCTGGCAAGGTGACAGCCACGGTTTTTGGGGTGAATGTGGAATCATCTATATCAATTACTTGAAAAAAGGAAAAAAGTAACTGAAGAGTATTACGTATCTTTATTGCACTGGTTAAGCGAAGAAATCAAAAAAAAAAGTCCTCATTTGAAAAAAAAAAATCTTCTCACATCAAGGCAATGCACGAGTGGACATCTGTGAAGTTTCGATAGTCAAAATCATGGAATTAAGGTTCAGATTATTAAAAAATCTACCGTATTCACCGGATTTGACTCGCAGTGACATTTTTTTTTAAATTTCCAAGCTTAAAAAAATAACTCGGTGGATAATGGTTCGGAAGAGGTTATCACCCAAACACAGATTCTTATTTCAAGGACCTTCCAAAATCTTACTTTTTAAATGGCCTTAAAAAGTTGGAGAAACGCTTCGAAAAGTATATAGAGATAAAAGAAGATTAGATTGAAAAAAATCTACCTAAAATAATTTGCTTTCCTATCGTTTTCTAAGGACTTATTGAATGACCCTCGTTACTCAAGAGAAAATTATTCTGTACTATTTCAATGATGCTGAATGTAAGAAGTCAAAATTATATTGCTTTTTAATATGCTTATATTAACTGTATCTAAATCGTGTATTAAAAATTACAGAATATAAGATAAATGCATAACATAATAATTATTTCACATGAGAAATTTGATGGCGTTTTTCTAACAAGTATTTAAATATTTAAAAAAATTATCCATTTTTAATTTTTTTATAGTAATTTCCATCGAAATTACTTCTGAAAGTGCTGGAAAATAAGTTTAGAAATGTTTGTATAGTACTTTCTACATTTTGCGAGAATTATATATATATATATATATATATATATATATATATATAATGAAAATTTCTTATTTTTCTTTAATCACATGAGAACAGAATTGACTTTCATAACTCAGAATTATCTTCAGACGTCATGGGACTAATCAGTGTTTGCTTGATTTGAAATACTTATTAAGCTTCTATTAAACTTTGTATATTAAATTTAATGGTGTAATTGTGTATGTTTGTGCAAATGTGACAAAAGTGTGTAATGCTTCGTATTTTGTTCAGTGTTGTCAAGCCAAGCATGTAAGTTCACTCAAGCATGTCAAACTCGCTGTATGCAGAGAATATTTTTGTGGTTCAACCAACATAACGGCATGTAATAAAATTATAATAAAATTAAAATAGCTTAATTTTAAAAATAGGCTATTACTGATAACAGAACCACAACACTCAGAATGTAACTCTTATCACGTCGATTATCGAACTGAATCGACACGACCTTTCCCTTATCAATGCGGGGTGTGGCTGTTAAATAACGAGACTGACGCTGCTACAAAAGAAGTACGCATGCGTCAAACGCGAGCAAACGACAGCTGTTTAGCGTGAAGCCTTCTCTTTCGAATACAATGCCTCTCGTATCTGTAAACAAATTCTCGTATACCCGTAGCCTTCATTCGCATTAGGGCTAATTTCTTGTATCGCCGGAAAAATGACAAGTGGGAGACAATTTGTCATGAAATTTCAAGTAAAAGTTGGAAAACCCGCTACTGAAACTTGTAATTTGTTGCAGGAAGTGTATAGCAATGAATGTGTATCGCGTGAACGTGTTTTTTAATGGCTTAAACGTTTTCAAGGTGGCCGAGATGTCATTGAAGATTATTCACGCCCACATCATCCCCCCATGTTAAAAACGGTTGACAATCTTGAAAAAATTGGTTATCTGGTTCGATCCGATCATCGGTTAAATATTCGTGCGATTACTGAGCCTGTAGGAATTGGCAAATAATCCTTACTTCTAATTTTTCCATCAAGACAATGCACCGGCTCATTCCACATTACTGTCAAGAAGTTTCGAGCCTACAACATCCCGAAGTTAGACCATCCACCTTATTCGCCGGATCTTGCGCAACGTGACTTCTATGTGATTCTTAAGGTGAAATCTGCATTAAATGGGAAAAGATTTGAATCGGTGAAGCTATGAAATAGAAAGCGGTACGCATTCTGAAAGAACTGATAGAAGAAGGCTTCCAGCACTGTTTCGAACAATGGAATACTAGCATGGAGCATTGTAGGGATAGAGGAGGATTGTATATTGAAAGTGATAATAACTAAACATGAATGACATCAAAAGAAAATGTTTTACAGCGTCAATCTCGTTATTTAATATCCAAATCTTGTATAGCAGAGATGCTTTAGCATCCGATAATAAAAGAACGCCATTAGTTTTCTACTGTGCCTAACATCAAATATTCCGCTTTCAGAAAACAAGAGAAATTAGTTAATTTATTTTATGATTACTAATTTGGATAGATAGTTAAATTCCGTGAGGTAAGTTCAAGTTCAGGAAAAATACAGATTTTTATTTAACAGAATCTGTTTTAGGCTCTTGATATCAGTTCGTATTTAATAAAATTTGGTGTTAGTAAAACTAAATGAAAAATTGCTGATGCTTGTCGGCATTTCTGAGAAAAGTAGGAATCGGAGTATATTTTAAACATAAAAATTAAATATTATAAAAATTAAAAATTAATATTATTAACATAAAAATTAAAGTAATCTGCCTAATATATAATAATCATACCCTAGTGACCAAAATTGTATTAGAAACGTCCCCATAAAGAGCGTAAGCACTATGATACAAATCATAAGTAATAGTACTTTTACTAGGAAGGAATATTAAGAAAAGAAAAGCGACCACAGTAGTTACATAGAGTTCAGCCCTCATAATTGTTTCTAGTAAGAAACTAGCTCGTGGATGTAAATGAGTTTGACACCCTTATATTAGACTAACTCACATCATATCTGCTCTTGTAGCAATAACTGGAAGGCTGGCATCTAGATCTATTGTGTGCCTTTACAGCCTGTGAGATTCTTGATGGAGAGTTGTACATAAGACGTACAGAAATGTGTGTAACACTCAAACTATGTCACTGAAATAAAAGATTTGATTTTTCACGCTCAAATGTCATTTGGAGTGAAAGTCAATGGAGATCTGTATTTTTTACTAATGACACAAAGTTTGTTTTTCAAAGTGACCCGAGAAAATTATTAGTTCTTTGTGGGCCTGAAACCCTTTATTATCCTGGTCATTCGTGAAAGAGACAGATTTGGTGGTTCCAATGAATTTGTGCGGTAGGTATCTCTTAATGGCCGCATGACCTGTATATTGTCCCAAGAGCTACTGTTAATGCTCAGTTATGTGGAGACAACATTCTTAATCCAATTGTTTGTCCTTATGAGGTGCAATGGGTGACGCCTTCACCCTACAAGACAACTCAGAGAGACAACAAGACTACAGGGTTCGGATGATGGAGAATTACCTTCGTCTATGAGGAAACTATACTGCGCATGAGATAGCCATTACATACTCCGGGCTTGAACCCGATCTTGCATGCGTTTGGGTTGCTTTATAAAGACTTATTACAGCACTTACCATTCCCACTACAACTCTCTTGAGTCTTCGAATAGTTTTGACAAAATAATGGGCTATGTTGCCAACTGAGTTTAAATCACTATGTAATGCCTACATAGATGTTAGAAGTTGACATGCACACACATTGGATCTTATCATACATTGAGCTTGGGTACTTTATTTTTGGTTTGTTTTCGTTAAGTTTATTTTCTAGATAGAAATTCCTTTTTTTTTTTTTTTTTTTTTTTGTATCTGATTTATGAAGCATGGTTTTACTAAAGTTTTTTTCCTAATTTCGTTTAATTAACAAATAAAAATTGCCCATCCAAGATTTTTTTTTTCTGTTTCTCTCTTTCCCTCGCTTTAATTATTGGAAATCTGTGTAATTTTACTTAGTATACGATAAAGAATGGGATAAATTGGTTGTAAAGAATGTATCAAACGCGACTTGTAACTAATAATAATAGTAAATGATGTAAGACATTTTATAACTCGATACATATTATCCGCTTAAAATATCACAGCAACTTTTACGGTGGATTCAGGTCAATAGTATTAACTTCCCTGTTTTGAGGATTTTAACTAACTTAATTGATGTTTGAGAACTGAGTATTATGAGAAATTAAAAGTTTTTATAATTATTTTCTCATTTTGTAGTATAACATTCCTTTACTATCTTTACTTTTTCCTTTTCATAAATGAATATTTTCTAAATTGGACTTCATGCAAATTTTCGGGAAGCCATTAATGAGATAATATCCTCTTAAAATACGTATATCTTCAGTTTTCATATTAAAAGAACTTCATAAAATTTATCTCATAAATTCCTGTTTAGAATCAATTTTATTTATTTAATTAGAGTTGTAACTGAAATATTTCATATAATTTCACTTAATTTTTTTGTCATTCTTTCATACCTAGATCCATTAGATTCATATACTAATAATCAGTATCCATTCCTTATTGTGCGCTTATTCCTTAAAATTTAATCACATTATAAATATTTATTTCAAATTTGTCATAACTTAATTAAATATATTATGCCTTGATTTAAATAAACTTAGATCAAATTGTATGAAACACAAAAATTTGTTGCGTTAATATGTTATGTATCACAGCATCAATGAGTTTAAATTAAAAATAAAGTAATTTGATATTAATCAAAACGTACTCTATGTTCATAAAATTCACGTATTTGTAGATATCTGTCAACCAATTCTGAAATAAGTTAACCAATTTATTACCAAAAGGAGAGAGAGAGAGAGAAGCCAGATAATAAATTATTTAGGCAATACCTACCTCCTCTTCAAAAAGGTACTAATTTAGGTACCAAGGGTCTCATGAGGTTCATTTACTACTTCACGTCGCACTCATCACTTTAGCTTAATTGCATAAATTAATCCCGAGAAGTTGAAACCACAATTTCAACTTCTATTTCACGTGCTTATAATTTTAATCACAGTTTTATAACTGTCATCTCTTTCAACAGGAACCATATTGTCATTACAATTTCCTAATTAGTCAGTTATTGACTTTCTCTTGCTGTTTTCCATGTTACGTCATTTGTTACTGTTATCTGGGAGGGAAAAAATAACCTTTATAATGTCTCGACCATATGATATCGATTTGGACGAAAAGTAAACCTTTCTTCTTCCAGTGGAAACGCTTTTCCTTTAGATTGCTTCTGTATTTTGCTCTTGTGTAGTAGTACCTAAATTTCGAAAACAATATTCATTGGCTAATCTCTAATTTTGAAACCTTTTATATCCAGAAAATATTATTATGTTTAACTTCCCATTAAAATTAAAAAGAATTTTTTTTTTATATTTACGTTCACTGGTATTAAAATTACTTTCAGTATTGTTTAAATTACAATCAAATTTCGAAATTTTATGAATAACAAGGTTCATTTCATTGGAGAGAATCATACATTCAAAGACGTTTCTTACATATAATTTTTACTGAGACATTTATGAGTTATATCATATAGTATAACACATGTTTGTTAAATTGAATTGTTACCTAATATTTGTTATTCATACAAAATCATGAAAGATATAGGTTATAATATAATAATGTCACATAGTTCCCTTATAGAGAGAGGGATTTGTACGTATAATATATATGAAAAAGGTTCATTTATTTCACAAAAATTAATGAAATAGTGTATAGGTATAACACACTGACAAACACGCGTAAGAACTATCATAAACATGGACTTGTTATCCATGTCTTCATTCATAGCATTGAGTTAAAGTTCGAATTTTATTCCGTGTTCTTATAATAGCTTTGAAATTAGGCTATACTATATAACGTTTTATAAGATTTTTTAAAAAAATATTCAAATAATCCGCCTACTAGACAAAATCAAACAAATAGTAAAGTATATGTTATTTTCATTTTGTGAAAAAATCAGTCACATTCCATAGCAGTTCCTTTAATTCATAATTTTTATTTATTCATAAAGTATTGATTTTAAAATATTAGAAAATCCTGAATGCTACTTTTACAGGTGTAATGTAAAATATTGACCTTCATATAATTTCAATGGAAATAATAACTTGTTTGCTAATACAGGTGATACTTCATCAGTTCCCACGAGTATTCAGTGCCTTTAAATTATACACAACCAATCAATCTTCATCAGTTCATCATATTTTGTAAGAAATCTGTACTTAATCTATTATATTTGTTTCTTAACAGATACGTAAAAGATTTAAACAGATATTTCAGATTTTCTTTCACTCACGCTTCGCCAGTTAATACGAAATAACTTGTCATGATAAACAAAGTCGCATTAAAGTATTCAATGACTATATTTTTCCATACATTACTTGATTTTTTTAACCTTAATTTAGATAACAATAAATTATTTAATGATCTTGAAAATGTTAAAGTTGTATCACCTTAAAATTCAATTCATATTGATTAAAATCCCAAAATTAAACAAAGAAAGTCCAAGTCATGATAATTTTTTCTCAAATATCAGTGTCATCAAAAAGTTTTATTAAAGACAGTTTATTCAAAGTCCATTTATTTTCATATTCTTATAGATAGCTTTAATGAATGAAGAGGAAATTGATAAATAAGGTGTAAAATGCATTTATTTACACTCTATAATAAAAAAAAGAAAAAAAAAACGACGCACCAAATAGGAGTTGTCCGATGGAGACAAAAATTGACAGATAGGAAAATTATGTACAGAATAGAAAATGATGAAAATTTCAGAAAAATTTTATGGTTTATTTCAGACTTACATAATCACAAAGTAACGAGCTCAATAAGGTGTTGACCCACTTCTAAAATAGATGCAAGCTGCCACACGACGTGGCATAGAGTGATAAAGCTCCCTGATGGTCTCCTGCGGTATCTCTTGCTCCAATTGTCGGGTTAGGTCATCAACATTCCCGGATCGCCTTCCCATCATATCGATTGGAGAGAGATCTGGCTAGCCAAGAAAGTGTTTGACAAGCTGTAATATAGTTCATAGCAACACGTGCTGTATGTGGTCTGGCATTAACTTGCTGAAAAATAAGGCCAGGCTACTGCAAAAGCAACGGTAGCAAAACAGGTCTCAGAACGTCCTCGACGTGCCGCTGTACTGTCACAGTGCCTCTAATGACAACCAAAGAGAGCCAGCTATCAAGGGAAATAGCACCCAAGACCCTAACTCCTAGTTGAGGGTCTGTATGGCGTGCTATAGGGAAAGCAGGATCGGCACGCTTCCCTGGGCGCCTCCAGACACGTCTTCGATGATCGTCTGGACACAGTTGGAAGCGGGATTCATCGCTTCCAACTGTGTACTATACGTCTCCATTCAGCATCATTCCAACCTGATCGAGCCAAGAACCACTGTAATCTGGCTCGACAGTGTGCATGCATAAGTGGCAGGTGGCATAACGGTCGGTAAGAGCGTAGGTTTCGCTCTATCAGCCGTCTGCGAATGGTCATGATGGACACTGGCGTGCGTGTCGCACGTCTGGTGGTTGATAACGATCAATCAAGGGCTATGACAGCTGATCTGACAATCACTCTGCCCACCTGATCTGCTGAGGCTGTAGTTCAACCGCTACCATCATGACGATGAAACCTCTTACTGTCCACCCATTCTTGCCAGCATCTTCGGTTCGACCCATATGACGAACGATTCTCCGATTTGCCCAACCTGCCCTTTTCCATCCAATGATACGACCTCTTTCAAACTCTCACATTTAGTCGTAATGAACTCGAATCCTGCGGCGAGGCATTTTTTCAGTCGTTGAAAGGTATCTGAAATCGCAATGCAACATAAAATTTGACCATCCGATTAAGAATCGCTTCTTATATACACCTGCTGAATGCGCAGCTCGGATGCGCTGTAGCTTCTTCTATTCTTTCATTGATAACTAAATTTTAATCATTAGCATGTTTGGTCTAAATGTCTTTGCATACGAAATTTCAATGTAATCGGATAACTCCTTCTTGATGCGTCGTTTTTTTTTTTTTTTTTTTTTTTATAGAGTGTATTTCTACGAGAGAGTAATTTTTTTTTAGTTAAATCATATTTTAGAATAAGGAATAGTGAAAAAATTACATATGCTGTATTATGAAAAAGCAATTTTGAAAAATTAAGATCACACACACAGTTTTGCAATATAATTCGATAATATTTTTTGCATATCAGATTTAAACTTGCACTTTATCAAATTTATCGCAACACAGGAATGATTTTTTTTTTTTGATATTTTTTTAAGACTTTACTATTTATATTTTTGTTAAGATTACTTTTTAAGACTTTGTTTTTATGCTTCATAAAATTCATTTAAATGGAATTTTCCATCATGTGTTCCAATATGAGCAAAAAAAAAATATTCATTACTCAAAAAAACTATATTTCAGAGACAAGATAAACTTTTTACTTCAGTTAGAAATATATTAATACATTTTAAGCTACAATTCAGATACTTAAATGTGAAAGTTATGAAAAGTTTCGAATGAAGATATTAAATGAAGCAAAAAAAAAATATATCTCGATCTAGAAAAAAAATCAAATCAGGTTAAACCGACTGGTTAAAAAATATTCGCGAAATGTAAAGCTCAAATGTTTACTTGTGAAACTGAATGGTACTTTAAAGCAAATCACTGAATCTAAAACTTAAATAAAAACTTATATTATTATTATTATTATTATTTGGGAAACATATATTTGTGAAAATAGTTTTATGAAAAATGTAGACTATCAACATCTAAATCTTAATATACGCAAAAAAAATTAATGTTGCCAAAAATCTAAAAATTATAAGAGAAAAAGAGCAACTTAATTCTAGATACATGCAATTTTCACAGAATAAGAAAACGTGATTCGCTTATTCAAGAAAAGAAAATTAAAGGAAGAGCTGGAAAATTTTGAATTTCTTACAAATTAATACATGGAACGAAAAAATTAACTTGAATCTGTGCGAAAAATTCTGGCATTTAATACTTATAATCAATATCGTTGATCGTAATTGATATTTTGATTGAACTCTCAAAAATTTGTACAAGTCGTAATACAAATAAAAGTTTAATTCTGATATGCTTTCTCAATAATCAAAATGAATAACTCTTGTTGTCAATGAAACTCAACATATGATAACCAAATTTTTTCACTTATTTCGTAATTTTAATTAATTTAATTTAAACTATTAAGCTTTTTAAACTTTGTTTTACTTCAGATTAAAATTCATTTCTTACCTTTTCAAGTAGGCAAGTTTTGCTCAGTGCCCTATAAACTTATCGTTTAATACCTAATTTAAATTTCAGAGGGGAAAACTAAAAGTATTCACTCGTGCATATCTTTATTTATAAACAATAAAAGCTTGTCTTTTTACCTGAAGTATGTAGAGATGTCTTCATAACAGCCGGGTTACTGAGCTTGTAGTTCACCAGGTTGATTCTAAGAGAAGAAAAGAGAACACCAGTCTTACCTTTATGATTAAGTTCCAATTCCATCTTTTGATATTTTATTCTTTACAAAACTTTCTGTACATATTTTATGTAAAAGCAGAAAAAAAAAAAACATTAGACGTTTCATGTTAAAGAGAGATTAGAGTAGTTTTTCTGTAATCTACACATAAAATACTTCACAATCTTTATTAATTGCAAAAACAAGCATTTTCTCCCTTTTTTTCTGCATGTGAAAAATTTGTACAGGTGAATTTAAGAAATTTATCGCTTTGTTATCTCATATAAATTACCTTCTAGACTAGTTTCATAATATGAATACTAAGTTTAAAACTAAAGCATCATAAAATAGTAAATTATGCATAGAGATTAGACATTATATTTATAAAACTAATTGTTACATATACATATTTACTATAATTATTATACCATTACTGAGACTAAAGATTGTTCTAAAGTTATTTCAATATTATTACGACTTAAATAGAGATTGTGACATTAAAAATAGTTAAATAAGTTTTAATATTAAAAGGAATAGTTTTTAGCTGAAAAAAAAAAAAACTTTAACAATTTTGGTGTTGAGCTAAACAATTACAAAATAATGCGAAAATTCAAAACGTTTTTTGATTGTCTCATTTCTAGAAGACAATGACTTGCCAATTCAATATCGAAAGCAGGTATGCGAGATTGGTTCAAAAAGTACCTACTTTTGACAAAAGATAGCGTTGCTAAGGTAAATTGGTGTTACTGTTGCGTACCGTCATCTATTAAACGGTGCCAAAATAAAATTTGACTCTTATTCAGAGGTTAGCTTCGATTAGTGGTTTATCGAGTTGTCGTCTTTTTGCGTAGAGTTGCAACCGTCGATGAGACCTGAATTCTTAATTATTCACCTAAAACCAAGCAACATTCAAAGCAATGGGTTACTTCGGGTAAATCTATTCCATAAGAAAGTGAAGACGGTATCGTCGGTCGAAAAAGGTATGGAGATGATTTTTTTGGGATACGAAAGGCATCATACTCATAAACTTAGCAAAAAGAAAAACGGTCACTGGAGAATAATGCAGTGAATTACCTTATTCCCATTTCCCTTTCTTACTAAACTATTTCCCATTTCTAGCATGGGGATCATTTGAACCACCTTTGTAAGCAGCTACAAAATCAGACATTTCTTACTTAAGCACTAGATTTTTAGTATTATATCATGTTATTAAATACTTAATAATTAAAAAAAATACTCATCGTACAGTGTTATAATCTTCGAAGAAAAGGAGATATTAGACTCCTTTGTAATTGAAACTTAGATCAACTTAATTTCAATAATATATGAAGGATAATTTTATTTTTTCAGTCACCGAAGGAAATGATTTCATAAAATGATTCTGGATATAAACAATGAAAATAAATGTTTTAAAATATTATTTAGTTTACTGAAAATTGTTAATTTATAAATAAAATTTATATAAAAAGAAATAATGTAACTAATTTCACTTGAAACAAAATAATTTTCGTAATCTCGTTTTATTTTCTCCCGATTCTAACAAAATTTATATTTCGAAGCTGAAGAAAAGACCTAATGTATTCAAGCTTATGCTATGGAAAAGGACTAATAGCTCTTTAAAGTATTTTTTACCCTTTTATTCATTTTATCATACTATATACTAACTCATGAAGGAAATTATTTAAAAAATAAATCTTTAGAAAAACTATTTGCACACAAAATCTTGTTTAGTTTAGTTTTTATTAACGTAGCACTAGAAGCAACACGAGGGCTATTGGCGACGGACCTCGTAATTTTGAACCACGGTCAAGTGACGAGGACGACACCTGAGCTGGCACCCCCCCCTCTCCTAACATCCACACCACGCCAACGGGAGGACTTTGGGCCCCGAACATATTTAACGTGCATCAGCCCCGGCTACACGGCGGGTCTTTGGCAGCCAAGGATCGAACCCGCAACTGAACGAAAACCGCCGGCTGCGAGTCCACGACCTTGACCACTAGGCTACCGCGGCCCCACAAAAACTTGAAAAACTAAACTAAATATTCTCTTAAGAGATTGATTAGTTCAATAGTCTCTGAAGAAAATTTTTTTTTATTTCTTTCACTGAAAACTGTTCTGAACTACGCTTAAATTGGAAAAATGAATCCTAGATAACGCCATCCATTTCTTTAATTCTCTCATATCACTGCGATAGAATTTTGTTCGAATGGTTTTATTAACGTCGCACTAGAAGCTACAAAAGGTCTACTGGAGATGGACCACATAATTTTGAGCATCGGTCAAGTGACGAGGGCAACACCGGAGCTGGCACCCCTTCTCCTATGTTCCACACCACTTAAACGGGAGGACTTTGGGCCCCGACAAATTTAACGTGCATCTGCCCCGGCTACACGGTGTGTCTCTAGTGGCATTAAGGTTTGAACTAACGACTGGACGCAAACAGCGTTGACCGTTAGTTTGCGACTGTCACAACTAAGCTACCGAGACCATGAATTAAACGTGAAGCCTTTTCTTTATTTTTAACGACTTTTATCAATGGAATTAAGCTCCAAACCAACAAGCTCCTATTCTACAACTCTCCTATTCTAACTACTACGCTATAATGTATTTCATCTATTAAGCAATCAAATCTATTTTACGAACCAGACTATAACAAGAATAAGATCTTAAAATAATTAAGAAATTTCATTCATCACTATTCAGGATTAATTCTACTGAAACCACGTGTCTTTCATCTTAAAAACATATTCAGACATTATTTAATATTGTTTCTCTTTTACATTAAAGTCCCTTTACATTTAACAATCAAACTGTTGCGTTTGTTTGAGATTTAATTTAGAAAATTCTTTTTAAATAGGAATAACACATGAGTGATTTAAAAGTAATTATTAATTAATTAAAGAAGTATTTCATTTTGTGTTCTCTTTATGTAACACACCTCATGTACTTTTATTGCAACCGCGTTGAATTTATCAAAAAAAGTTTTTTTTTTTTTTTTTTTTTTTTACTATTATTATTATTTTTAAAAAGATGAATAACATTTTTTAAGAAAATGTATTACTTCATTAATAAAATTTTAACCATATCTATTTATTTTCGTATGTTACTCTTGATCGGTAAAAAATATAAATACATGTTTGATTAATGAAAACTAAAATTTTATTTTCTATGTTTATTTCGAATGTTGGAAATCAATGGATATTTCATTTTCAGCTATTCTTAGACTAATCCAGAAGAAACAATCTCTCGAAGAAGAGATCTCTTTTTCCAAACTTCCACCCCACAATATGATTATAACTATATAGAGGTATCAGGGATTTGAACTAACGACTCTAAATTCTCGGTCATGAAGCTCGTTATCATAATCACTGGACTAAGAAGGTCCGAGAGAGAAAAAGATAAAAAATACTGCTCATAATATTTATTTATACAGGGTATTTCGCAACTTATGGGTAAAAATTTAAGAGGTGATAGAAAATATCTATACAAGCAGTTTTCATCATACAATGCGGAGTCGGAGAGCAAGTGGTGAACTGCTAGACGGAGCTGTAATGGAAAGCATAAAGAGCGAGTTTTCTTAGACATCGTCATTTCTACTGAGGATTTCAGGAGACATGGCCTTTTCTTGATTAATGTGCGTCACCATGCTTCCTATCCATCCATTATTTGTGCTATCATTACAGCGCAGTCTAGCGGTTCACTGCTTGCTCTCCGCCTATTCATTGTATGATATATATATATATATATATATATATATATTGCTTGTTTGGATGTTTTCTGTCACCCTTAAATTTTTGCCCATGAGTTTCTAAACACCCTGTATATACCTTCTACAATTATTCAGAAATTCAATACAGCTGAAATCGATAATCATCCAAAAATTCAGTTAATATAAGAAAAATAACAGTGAAATGCAACTACGAGGGGTTCCAAAAACTACTCGTGATAAGGAATGGGAAATTGGGTATTAGAAACGGAAAATAAGCCAGTAGGTAACTTTCTCTCTCATAGTAGTATTTTCTAGTGTTTGTCCAGTACTGTCCCTTTTTCTAAGAAGTTCATGAGCATGACGCCCTTTGCATCCCAAAAAATTCCTCCCCATAATTTTTCCAGCCAATCGAACTGCCTTCATTTTCTTTGAGGCCTATTTACTCGCAGTAAACTATAGTTTTTATTGTTGATTGGTTTCTATTGATAATAATGAATTCAAGTATTATCGATGGTTACAACTCAACGCAAAAGGACAACTTGTCGAGGCACCAACCAAACTTTGAATTAGAAGCAAATGGCTCCCAGTTGAAAACTTCAAAATGGATCGGTATCAAACTTGTTTGGGTTCCATTTAATAGACGGTAGAATGCAATGGTAACATCGTCGCGTCTTATTAACGCCATCTGTTTTCAAACACAGGTACATTTTGAACCAACTCGCATGAAAAAATCGGTATTTAAGAAACTTTTTTACCTACTGAGTATAAACTAATTTGCAAGATAAAAAACTAAATTTGATACATATTACAACTAGGATTTTATAACCAATTTCATTAGTTATTAAGTTTGTCAATGATCCATCATTCTTAATTCAGTTATTTTTATAAATTAGATAATAATATTGAAAAGTTATTTAATATTTTCCAGTTGAAATTGTATATATATATATATATATATATATATATATATATATATATATATATATATATATATTTAAAATCCCCCTTCTCTCTTTTACACAAAAATGATTTCGCTATTTATTCTCTCCATTGTTCAACTAAATTTTTTGATTGTTGTTTAGATTTCAAGTAATGACAGGCAAAATCCGAAAGAAATATGTTACATTCTCAGAATGATTTCATTTCATCAATTCACCTCTGTTAGTAAAAGTGAAGCCTTAATTCTCCTCTCATCCTTAATCATGTCAGCAATTCATTACGTACCTCTGGTTTGCTGTTAATCAAATAGAAATCTTTATCCACATACTTTTTGCGTTAATTCCAAAAGCAATTAATTCTTTCTGTTCATCTTATCTAGGAATCTTATGTATTACGTCCGTATAAAGCGACTGAAATGTCTTAATGAAGTTTTTTCTTCGAATTTGACTCATTGTTTCTCGATTTATTTTTTAATCCAATTTAATCAATTAATTGATTATTTACCTCTTGACCATTCAAAACCCCAGGTTTACTAAAAATAAAAATACTTTTATCATTTGATTAAAAAATTGTATTTATTTGGATAATGGGGAAACCAAGATTTCTAAAGTTTAGGTTCAAAACAAGTGATTACAAAATTCGTAATTTGAATAATTTCCGTGAGTAGTTACGAAACCTATAAATCTCAATAAAACATTAAGTATCATATTTCTCGATATTTTATTCAAAAAAGCCTCTATCATTTCTATCAGAAAAACATAAGCAAAACGAAATTCATCGGTAAATCATTCTAAAACATTTCCACATTTCTTACACACTTCATATTATTTTCTTATTGCAATAAATTTTCTAAATACTCAAAATTAAATCGGAAGCATTATAGATAAAAAAAAAAGTTAAGGTGGGAAAAATATTCTTAACATACGAAAACATAGTTTGTTTCTATTCCGAAATGTTCAGTCATTTCTAAATTATACTCATCATATTAAAAGAAAATATCATTATAATGTATCATTAGTATTTTTATTTATTTATTTAATTTAGCATATGGTTGCATAAAATTAAACAAAATCATTTCGGAGAAATAATTATTTAATTTTTATTTTAATATCCTGAAGGGGCAAAATTAATACTATTCAGAGGTAAATATTTAACATATTTAATTGTTCAATCAAAAACATCTGCTTAAAGTCAATAGGTTTAGAATTGTCGAATTCTCAAATATTCGAACAATTTATATTCACTTCTCTTATAATGGTTTCCTTCTCTTATAATGGTTCTTCGGTACAATTGAAGACACGTCTTCGAATGGGGCTGATGTACGTTAATTCTGTCGCGGCTATAAGTCCTCATGTTAGGAGGATATGGAAATTAAAATAGTGGGGTACTATGTCAGGTATCATCTTAGTCAATTAACCGTAGTTCAAAATTACGAGGTTCATTGCCAATAGCCTTCGTGCTCTTTCTCTGTGCGACATTTATAATTAATTGACCAATCAATCAACTTCCCATAATGAGGTCAAAACTTTTTTTTTTTCATTTCCCCAACACGTTGTTTATTTTTCATAAATTAAACAATTCATATCTTATTTCATATATATATATATATATATATATATATATATATATATATATACAAATACTGCCAAATTTGCTCCAATTGTCGGCAAATTTGCTCCTAGGTCATCAACATTCCCTGGTAGATGCAGTCGCCTTCCCAAAAATAAGACCAGGGTACTGCAAAAAGAACGGTAGCAAAACAGATCTCAGAACGTCGTCGACGTACCGCTGTACTGTTAGAGTGCCTCTAACTATATCTAACTATATATATACTTATTTTTTTTTGTTTTTAGTTTGATTTTGGTTATATTTATAATTTCATTATAAATGTCGTCATTTAATAGTATTTCAACTAACGTAAAAAATCTTATTCCAACTATTTTATCATGATCAAGGAAATTATATCCTTAATCAGTAAACTGTTGCAATAATTTATTGGACTCAAAAAAAATTCTTAAATTAAAGATAAATTTTTAACTGAGCTTTTTTTATAATTCAAATAAAATTAAAATACTAATCAGGGATATATTCACTCTTTCTTCGAAAAATAAAACATTAATCTTTCAAATAAAGTAATTGACAAGTACTTTCCTTCAACAACGTTCAAAACATGCTCATGAAATCAATTCCCATTAGACTTTTAACTGAACAAAAAAAATTCAGTGTTTTTTATAAAATCATTTAACTATTTTGAGGGATTTTTTTTTTTTTTGTATGTTAATTTTACAATACATATCATTTGCAATTGCTTCTTATTTAGCATTTTTACGCAGCTCGAAAAAAATATTTGGTCTAATTAAAAATGAATGTGCACTTTGAGAAAAGATTATAGATGAATATTCATTCACTAAAATTAAAATAACATTAACTGAAAGACAACGAGTAACAATCGAAAACATCCTCAAAACTATTTTTTATAATCATAGATTTTTTTAAATACTTAATCTTCCATTTTTTTACAGTAACTTCTTAATTTTTTGTGGTTTTTTTTTTTTTTTTTTTTTTTCAAAATAACTATGAATTGAAACAGTTAATGAGGAAGGAAATACTTAATATCATACTGATGTACATGTTTTCGAAAAAAATGCAAATCTTTTGAAATAATTTTTTAATCGAAATTGTAGCGTAAAAGAGATTTTTAACTTCATCTGGGAATTAAATCTTTTTGAATTAAATATAATGATAATTCCCATGTAAAATTAGGGAAAGGTATTAAATGTGTAATAAAGTACTTAGTCTCACAGATAGAAGAACCGTCATTTCATCTAATTCTAGAGACTTCAAAATACTTATTCACACAAGAAAGAAACTGGTTTTTCCATTTCATTTCTCGTGCTCTGTAATGAATACCTTATTGGTACGATTTCTTTGAAGTAAAATTTTCATTTTAAATCAACAAGAATATACAAAAATTACTCTATTTCTAATTTAACATTTCTAAGTGTTTATTGAATTCGTTTTTCTATTTGATTCCTTTTAGGTGAATTTTTCATCTCTAGATTTTCTTATCAACCTAAGAAGCTTACAGATAGTTCGAGTGGCTCTATTTAAACAGAAATGGAAAAAAATTGAGTAAAATATTTAAAAACTTTCTAAGTTTAACCTTTCTACTCAGTAGGGAAAAAAAGTCATGAATTGTATACATGGCTCCATTAAACATAGCTTGGCTTGTATTTTTTCTTGGTCATAAATATTTTAGACAGCTTTATTTTAATTTTTTTTTCAAATACCTGTCTTGGAGGGGGGGATTATGTATGATAAATCTGAAAAAATTCACATTGACTTGGTGTGGAAGTTAGGAGAGGGAGTCCCAAGGAACTCACTCCAGTTTAATCTCTTGTTCGTATAAGAGGTACAGGATGGTTGAAAGTAGCTTAAAATTAAGAGATATATGACCAATATCCCTCGCCTTTTGAAACTTTGGCCTAATGTTGCGTAGTTGAAAGAAGGATTCCTCATTAATTTCTTTTCGGCGTACATAAAACAAGAGTCATATCCAGTTGAAAACTAAACAGTAAGGACAATATTTTTATATCGCTCGATATCTGTCAAGCATTATTTAAAACGAAGAACATCCAAAAATATTCAATTTATTTCATATGGATCAATTTGTCCTAATCGGATAAAATATTTTTTTTAGAAAATTATTTTCCTTGATTGAAAAAGATTATAAATTAAATAAATGCATCTATGTAAGGAATACTTAAGCAATAAGACTCATAATTGAAACCAATGGAAGCTATTATGAAAAAAAAAAAAAAAACTAAACGAAGAGTACTATTCAAAGTAGGAAGATTAAGATCTGAAATAATTTGAAATATTTTTCAAAAAATATATTTATGTTGACAGATGAAATTTCAATTATTTTAAAAGCTCTTAAGGGATTATAACTTATGATTAATAGAAAACAATAATTCGTTTTTCATGCTTAAAAAAAGTGTTTACGCGAGGACTGACGCTTCAAAAGTTGTGTGTGTGTGACTGTAATTACTTCTTTTCTAAATCCTTTACGATCGGATAGATGGCTGTACATACAAAGTAAAAGAGATTATGTGTGAGACTTAAAAGCTTTGTGTCACGATTTTACTATCCTTAATTTTTTACGAAATTACAGGGAAATAAAAATACACATATTCGTCTAATTTTAATATATGATTATAGATGCTTTTCATTTATTTTAGTTCCCTTTTGCAATGATATTTTAAGTCAAAGGATATAAAAAGATATAAATTATTAATTAACTCAAATACTTGAGTAAGCGAAGAAAAATAAACAAATTTAAACTATTTAATGCCTTTATTAAATGCAATGAAACAAGAGATTCGTTGGAGAGTGCATTAATTCTTTTTTTATAGTCTAAAAATAATTCGTATTTGAAAAATCCACTAGAAAAAATAATATCAGAAGTTAGGGAAGGAAACTTCAAATATAATTTCATTTTAATTTTAACTTTAGCATTTAACACACGCGAACGTTTTTGTTGCTGCCTCAAGCACTAGTTTCGCATAATTGCACGTAAATATTTCAGATAAAAATTTAACTACAAAATTCATATTTTAATTAATTGGAAATTATTATTTCGGACTCTTCTAAACAGTATTTAAATATTTATATTTATTACATTAATTCGACTCCAAGGGAAAATTCAAATATTTTTTTAAAATTTCTTTCTGTTTCTCTTTTCCAATCTCTGTTTTTGCAATATCTTATTTTCTCATCTCCTTTTCTTACTTTCTTATTATTTCTTTTTTATTCTATGTCGGGTTTTTTTTTTCTTGTCCTTTCTTTTTATCTCTGAGTTTATCTAGCATTTTCTTTATCGCTCTTCTCTTCTTTGCCGATAATGTTCTGAGGCTCACATCTCTTTTAAGTCAGATACTTGAGTTGTAGTGTTTGACTGTAGATGAGACACTTAAAATCTTCGCAACTGAGAGGGCTCTTACGACCTTGATGAGTGTTAGCTTACAAACCCTGCATATATAATATATCAACCCAAAAAGAGGTGTTGCACCTTGTGCCTTTCGAGAGCGATTCTGATCCATCTCTTGTAGACTGTTTCATTGACATTACTACTTAAAAAACAATCTGGGCTTTAGGTGTCATGTATTTCAAGACGTCATTAATTTTGAATATTTTACTGCCTATCTACATATTTGAAGAAATTTTTTATTATTATTAAAATTGGATCTCCCTCAAAAAATCATTGCCTTATTTTTTTCGATACAAAATTCTTCGTTTCATTATCTTCTTTATATATATATATATAGTATTGGCCATTCATTCGCTTTTTTTGGAAAGGATTCGCCAGAAACAACCAATTGTTTTTATTGTTGCTGGATTTCCAGTGTATAATGATGAATCAATGTCTTATCAATGGAAACAATCCGACGAGAAATGGCAACATCCATTCGACACTACAGCAATCAAATTTTGATTTTGTAGATTTAATTTTTTTTTTTTTTTTTTTTTTTGGTAACCAAATCAAAATTAATCTGTGAACCAGTGACAAATTTGTTTTGTAACATTTAATAGCTAGCAGAACACACTGCTAACACCATTTTGCCTTAACAACGACATCTGAGGTCAAAAACGAGTACTTTTTGAGCTACCCTTCCCCCTCTTTCTTTCTCATACGAAATTAACGCTTTTTCTACAACATAGAAATATACCATAAACAATTTAACTGTTAGAGATTAATATTTCTTTTGCTCTGAAATTTTTACTTCAGAAACGATTTTCTCACATATAGATGACCATGGCAGCTTACTGGTCAAGGTCTCGAACTCGCGTCTTGAGTTGCTTCTGTCGAGTCATGGGTTCGAACCCTGCTGCCTCTAAAGACGCGTCATGTAGGAGAACTGATACACGTTTAATCTGTCCAGCTCTCAAATCCTCCCGATGGCGTGGTGTGGAGGTGTAGAGAGAGAGGTGCCAGCTCAGATTTCGTCTGCGTCACTTGACCGAGGCTCAAAATTTCGATGTCCGTCGCCAATAGCCCGCGTGTTTCTTCTAAACACGACAAAAAACCAATCCGTATTGTATTAAAAAAAAAAAAAATAACCGTAAAAAAGTATATTAAAGCAATATTTGCTAAAATTTCTGAATCTGTGAACTTTTACTTTAAGCTTATCATTTCACAAAATAAGTTCGTTTATATGAATTTTTTTTTTTTTTTTTTTTTTTTTTTTTTGACAATTCGGAAGATTTCTGAGTTTAAAATAAAGGTATTGGGTATAAAGCATATTACTTCAAATAAGGAAAGAAACATAACATTTGATTCCTTTCATAATAATATCTCTACTATTAATGAACAACCTAATTTTTTGAATTTCATAAAGGTGGATTACTTCCTCTTGAAAACGTCAAAAAACCAACCCGTATTAACCTCGTTTATGCATAATACCAATAATTTTTCAGATATCTTTTTTGTTAAATTTCAGTCCTTTTCCATTTCGCATCAAGTAAATAACTTTTTTTTTCAAAAAATCACCTAAGAAAAAAAGAGTTATATCTCACTCTGTTCAATATAATTGACCATAAGACCATGACCTTAATGACCACAGCGAATAGCCTTAAGAAGATATTAATACAACTGAATCAAATCGTTTCCTCTACAGTCTTCCTGGATGAAGTTGAATCATATCTAAAACACATATTTTCCTTCTTTGATTGATCTGAATTGTCTCTAATAGTCCAATGAATGGCTTCTAGAGAGGTGCTGATCAAACTAATCCGTTATTTTAGCTACGCGGTTCATTAAATCGCTTGATCCATTCGTTTTATTCTAAAAATTTATTAAATGCTTCAGATTTTGCTTACTGTAGGACAAATCTGAATAAACTAATCATAAACGTACATTTCTTACTTTAATTCTAAGTATAAGATCAGTGCAAATATAATTCAAATACATCCATTTTAGAGGAAACAAAAAATATTAAAGAATCATGACTGATGGAAACTGACCATTGGTTTTGTTTGACATTTCATAATTACTTTGACAAATGTAATTATTACAAACTTCCTTCTTCCGTCTTTATTACAAACTTCCATTCTTATCTTTCTAAAAATAAATAACAACCTTCAAAAAATTATATGATACCAAATGCAAAAGAAAATGATGTAGAATCTGCAAAATTATTTTTGCTTGTTTTATTTTGCAGTATGAAAAAAAAAATCCTCTTCTCAAAAGGGACATTGTTTAGTGGAAATTGAATAGAGATCTCATATTTGAAGCTTGACTAAGACCATTGTGCGAGATGAGGACCTCAAAGGGAGGGGAGACTTGATCTTGGCCGTGGATGCTGGCGGCGTTTCGAACCATGGTTCAATAGGTCAAAAGAAAAGTTGACCGGTCGCTTTTTGCTGAGCCTTTACCAACCAGACTAAAAGAGACGTCTTTTTCGGGCAAGTTTTTAAGGCATTCTAAGTTCTAGCATTGTTGTTGAGGAGAGCCCATTCAAGTGGGTGACTTGAAGTTCACACAACAGAATCCCAATGTAGCATTTAAAGGTTGATGAAAACATAATTGCCAAAAAATGAATTTTACACATACATTATGGAACAAAGCAGAAAAAAGCTTTATTTACAGAATGCCGTTCAGTAAAAAATATTGGCTTATCATGAGAAAGCACAACAAACCAAAGTCTCTTAGTTAGAGACATTACCTCCCCTGTCTACTATGGTTGCGTGACACCGTTTGCTCATATTCAATTCCAAATTATCAAGCAGTTTTTAAGGTGAAAATGTCCGCTCTTTAAGGAGCATCTGTTTCAACTGTCTGGTGTTATCAAGAGGATACAATCTTTCTGTCAATCATCTCCCCAAAGCATTTCACACAGTTAATCAGAGAGCAAGATGGTTAATCCATTCTGCAGATATCCTCACATTTTAGAAACTCCTCAACAACAGAAGTCCTGAGTAAATATGGACAAATTTTATATTGCATTGAGATTTAGGATACCTTTCAATGACTGAAAAAATGCCTCGCCGCAGGATTCGATCTCATTACGAGCAACTGTGAGAGTTTGAAAGAGGTCGTATCATTGGACTGAAGTAGGCAGGTTGGGCAAATCGGAGAATCACTCGTCATATGGGTCGACGCGATACGGCGATTAGAAGATGCTGGCAAGAATAGGTGGACAATAAGCGGTTGACCTAGGGACTCAGCAGATCGGGAGATCAGAGTGATTGTGCTACGCCACCTGCCCCTCACGCCTGTCGAGCCATATTACAGTGGTGCTTGGCTCGATCAGGTTGGGCTGCTGCTGATTTGGGAAGTATAATGTTTAGCGACGAATCCCGCTTCCAACTGACGATCATTGAAGACGTGTCTAATGACACCTTTGGCCGTCATTAGAGGCACACTTACAGCACAGCGGTACGTCGACGACATTCTGAGACCTGTTTTGCTATCGTTCCTTTTGCTGGCCTTATTTTTCAGTAACTTTATGCCAAACCACTTATGGCACGTGTTGCTATGATCAATCTTACAGCTAGTCAAACACTTCCAGATCTCTCTCCAATCGAGCATGTCTGGTATATGGTGGTAAGGTGACTGCATCTACCAAGGAATGTTGATGAACTAGCCCGAAAATTGGGGCAAATTTGGCAAGAAGTACCGCAGGAGACCATCAGGGAGTTTTATCACTCTATGCCACGTCGTGTGGCAGCTTGATTCCAGACTAGAGGTGGATCAACACCTTATTGATCTTGTTACTTAGTAACTATGTAACTCTGAGATAAATTATTCAATTTTCTGAAATTTTAATCCTTTTCTATTCTTTACATAATGTTCCTATCAGCTAATTTTTATTTTCCATTGGACAACTTCTTGATGAGTCAGGATTTTTTTTTTTTTTTTTTTTTGTTATAGAGTGTACAAATTTTCTGATTTTGATTTTGAAATTCCGATTTTTATAGCTAACCTTATTCTATTGAGATATCATATTGTTTTAGTAATTCTCGTTTATTCTTGTTGAATAAATACGAACCGAAATTGAAACTATATTTTACTTTTATACTAATAATATTATATGTATCATTCATTATTAATATTGCTCTAGCACTGTTATTTTAAATTATCGTTACGTGAAAGAATGCCAGTCCATATATTTATGAGATGCACTATAATATTAAATAGAGATTACAGTCTTTTAAACATATATTTTATGTTCAATGTAATTAGTTTAGTTTCAAGCACGTTATTCTTGAACTGCATAATGAACTTTTGTGGACAGACTTCATAATTAAATCCTGAAATTAGAAGACAAAAATGATATTCGAATTAATATCTCATTCTCCAGAATTTCAACACGCAGTAAAATTTTAAGGTCCACTCAACTTTCACATGCCTACAAAAAGATCTGATTTTATACTATGATTCTGTTAAGAATCATAAGTAACGAACTCGCAACCTTCTAACCATTGAATTGTGATTGTATTTTCAGACTTTTACAAGGACTCCGAATTTAAAAATAAATCCTTACTTTAAATCATTGCGTAGTAATGAAGAAATATATATGGTGAATTTTTAAAGAAAAATATTACAATCTAAAATAAAACTAACAAGCAGAGGCATGACTTGCGAAATTCAGTTCAGGATGGGATTTGGTAGGTTAGTAGTACACTTAAAGGGAGTCCACTGATACTAGTACTAAAGTGCACTGGCTATCCAGAGCTCTGAGAAAAAGCCTTTTAAAGTTACAAGTATATACTATTAAGTTCTGATTCCCTAACAGTCATAATACAATTAAGAAAAGTAGCGTACTCGCTTATTAACCCGTTGGTCAGATTTCGATCTACCCTTCGTGTAACTTTTTTTTCATTTAGAAAAATATAGAATTAGTAAATAAATTTAACAATTGAAAAAATATCGTAAATTAAACTATAAATAATTCTGGTTTTTTCTCGGGAAGCTTAAAATAAAATTTATTTTTTAAGAAGTTACTCGAAGGAACGAATGGCCGTGGTAGACTAGTGGTCAGGTTACCGAATCGCTGTCGACGTTGTTTTCGTCGAGCCCTGATTCCACTAAAGATTTGTCGTGTAGCTAGCACGCTGACGCACATTAAATCTGGTTGAGGTCCCTATTCCTCCCATTGGCGGGTGGGACAATTTGGAGGAGAGACGCCAGCTCAGGTATCGTCTTCATCATCTGAAAGAGGCTCAAAATTACGGGTCCGTCGCCAACAGCCCTCGTATTGCTTCTCTGCGTAACGTTCATAAGCAATCACAGGATCGAAAGAAGAATCAAAACTTGATCTACAGGTTGATAAGCGAGTACGCTACTACTCTTAACTGTATCACAGTTGTACGGGAATTAGAATTTACTAGTATATAAGCTACGCTTGAAATTTAAAGTATTTTCTCTCAATTGACTCGCTGGGGGGGGTGGGGTAGTATTTGTACAGGTGGACACTCTTTAAATACTAACCTTCAGTAGTAAGACTCTATAGGTTCTACTAACCTACAGAGTCCTACTACTGAATGCCTTAAGTCGGTTCTTCCCCTCGTAAATTCTAGAGGAAAAATACAACTTATTTTCTTTTCGAGAGAGCTTATTTTTCACGAGCATAAGCCTACATAACAACCGAACTAAGCTTAGAGTTCCCGTGCCCGTTGTTCCTAAATTAGGTTCCCGGCTTTTCAGACTGCAAGCAAAGTTTAGGTACAGAAGCACAGTATTTACCGTTCCCTGCAGCTGGCAATGATCTGACAGCATCCTATTATCGGCCACTTTTCTCTTAAGCTAGGCGCATCCATCTAACGTTAGATTTCCTCTCCCAATTTCTGAATGATGCACCCCTTTGCATTCCATCATTAAATTCAACCTTACACAATAAATCAACTTACGGTGCAATAGAATATCACGAGTGAAAAAAAATATATAGAAAGCGAAAAAATAAAAAGCTGTAAAAATTTGAAAAACGAAATTTCAAAAATGAAGCATGCAGATGCCTTTCGAAAAAATCGTGCATTAAAGTCAATATGCTTTTTTTAAATACTTATTGACTCTCTTTTCATTTTTCATCAAATATATCGGAACCTTGCTCATTCATACAGTTACCACGAAGAAGCATTAAAAATAGGTCTTTTGAGATAATGCTAACATATGGAAACATGGTCAAAAATAAAAGTGTTTTAAATGCTATTTTTTATCATGTAATTTTCAAGATTAATGAAAATTGACTTATTTCAATTAAGAGATGTTTATTCGAAGGGAATAAAAATTCTAGTAAGAAAATAAATCGAAATTAAATTATTAAAATAATAAAAATTTGAATTTGAAGAAAAATTCCGAAAAAATATCCAAAAAATTTAGAAACTTAATAAGTGCTGTAAAAATATTTACCCGAATGTTGCTAATAACTGAGATACATATTTCCTATTGAAGTAAATCTTAAATGATTAATAGTATTAAAATACTCAAAAAAATTAGCTTACTCTAGTAACAGAAAAAATTTCAGTAATACTTTAAATTATGTAATAGTTGAACTTAGTTCCTATATTATAAAAACTTATAACTATTTTATTATAACACACATAACATAATTCTAATCAGGCGTAGAAAGAAAGTTTATCAAAAAAGTTCTATTCAAGAAAAATATTCTTTAAGGTCATTTAATAATAATTTATCTAATAATATACACATATAATTCTACATTTGGATTTAATACTTCAAACATGACAAAACTCATTCATGTGTGTGTGAGAGAGAGTAATATTTTTACTTTATATACTACTCACAAAATGAGTTATATTTTTACTTTATATATATTATTCACTTATTTATTCATTTAATAATATAAAATAATAATGACTAATTAATATTGTAAATAAATGATTTTATATATGTATTTTGAACTTTGTAAAAATTTAATAATGTCCTCTCTCGCGCTCGCTCGCTCGCGCGATAAGCCCTAAGACTCTTTAAAAATTTTACAAAACATGAAATTTCAAAATAGAAAAATTAGTGAGTCATGGGATTAAATACATCTAAAAATGAACATAGAAACAGTAATAATAATAAATTACACTGAGTATATATGAATGTATATATACAATATCAAAATTAGCTCATACATCCATTAGAGAAAAACTACAATTATAAGATATATTCAGAAAGAGAATTTCTACTTTGAAGAGAAGTGGTTTAATGATAGCGCATTGTTAGACGTCGTACGCGATCAAAATTTGAAATCTTTTGTATTTACTGAGCATTATAACGTCTTAATTTTACTATTTGAAAATCTTTTATGTAGATTTTAATCAGAAAGCAGTACTAAATCATTCATTAATACATTTTATTAATTTGTAAGAAGTAAACATAAAATATAGAATAAATTAGATTGTACCTAGCCTGGTATTAATAATGTTTTAATACATCACAATTTATATATATATATAACCTTCAGAATTTTTATATTTTATTTTTACTTTTTACAAATTTCAATTTTAAAAAAAAATTGATCGTTTGATTGCAAAATATTTGCTCTTTTCATCGAGTTTTACGCTATTCAAGTAATATTCTTTCAAACGTGTAACATTCAGTTGAATGTATAAAATTTATGGGGTCAGTTTAAAAATCTCATAGGTCAGATTAGAATTGATCCCAAGCAAATATCGATATTTTTCCATTATCTTTGATTTTCGATAAGTTTGAGATTCAAAAAACTGTAATGAAAAATGTTACTCTGAATCACGAAATTCTGCTGACCCCTATCAAGTTCATTCATAATATAATATACTAAGCACATATGCTTAATGTAAACTTTATCGCTAAAACCACTGTGACAAAGTAGATTCGATGAATTCCGGAAGTCGATTATTGGAGAATAATGATGATTAAATTTTTTTTTTATAATATAAAGATATCTGAATTAGCTATATGCATTAGATCTAATTCTTGATGTTAATATGCAGTAAAACAATACTTAAAATGAATCATAAGGAAATCTTAAACTGCTTTAAAAATATTAGAAGCTTCTAACTAAGATAAATCTGTATATTAATTAAAATAAATTCTTCCATTTCTATAAACAGATTCACATCTTTTACGAAAAGCTTGATCATATATTTTGAGCTAAAAAAGTGTACTGAAAATAAGGAATTTCTTCTCTTTAATCTCTGTTCTATATTAATTGGTGTTCATTTGAAACACAAACCAAAATTTAAAAAATTGCTTTCAGAAATATAAAAAGCTTTGATTTTTCAATATCCTTAAATTTTTTTACTTGAATTTTTATTCATATGAAAATATTCATATATTTTATCCGAGTAAGCTCTATAGATGCAAATTAAAAATCAAATATTAATATAAAATTAAACTTCTGTACTTCGCATCAACATCCCAATTAAATCATTACATTGAATAATACTATTAGAGACATCTTTTTAAAAAAAACTCTCAAATAGAGAAAAGATGCAGAAAACTTTAAAAAATGTGAAACCTGAAATCTACATAAATGAATCAATTAATCCATTCATAAATGTGTTTGTTTTTAAGCAAGGTACCAAAAGGGATACTTTTACAGGATAATGCAACTTTTTTTTTTATTATTTTTGACTTTCGTTCGCTAAACAAGGAGCGGTGTAGCAAACTCAGAGTAAACACGGATTTGATTTGAATGAAATAAAAAGGCACTCACCATCAATGGCCGAGTGGGGAAGAGTCGACGGAGTCTTTGGGAAGGTAGGGTCATGACCGGACACGCGAATCGGATTTTGAGCCGGCAGAGATGGGAGCAAGAAAAGCTGCATGTCAAGCCCGTCGCTAATGCATGGATACAGGGGCGAGCGGCGCTCAACTGGCGGCCATGCCAGCCTGATTATGTCTGCTCCATCTCTTACACCGATGCGCCCCAATAAAGGGGCGCTACGCGCTGTGCGCATGCCCCATCACGTGCACAACGACACGAGAAAAAGTAGGAAAAACAAAACAAGTGTGGGGAATCGAAATCAGAAAGACATAATTCCCTCTCAAATCCAACCAAATTTCCACAATTTAAAATTGTTTCCAATTTTCATTCCCCTTTCCCCCCGTGTTTCAGTTTTTGATGGATCCTTTTCTCCAGACATCGATCGGATGGAGAAAACGTGAGTGTAGCTTCTTGTTTTTTGAAAGGGTGCATTTGAAGTAAAGATACGTGTGAAGCTGAAGGTGGGAATATATCCGGTTAGGAAGTCAATGTAACAACTGTTAAACGTGAGAGAGGCACTTCTGCAGCTAGTCAGTCACACTTGATCATGTATTGGAGCCGTAAGTACTGACATCTGCATCGTTTTTCCTGGGGGGTGTTTCCGATTCAAGATTTCGCGTTAGAGTAAACTTCCGAAAATCAATCTGCCATTCATAAATGAACTATACGTGCGTGTCAGGATAAATGACATAGTTCTCTTCTGGAGTTTGATTGGAGGTAGTTGAATTTCGTTGCACAACAGCTGTGTGGTAGTGCAACAGGTTTGCGGCAGTCATGAATCAGAGCAGGAACACTATTTTTTTTTTATTAATCCAGGAAAGGAAATAAAAATTAGTCTATCATCAAATCGAAGAAATAGGGAAAAGGATTTCATTCAGATTAATTTTTCAACATATAATGCTTTGAACTACAAATTTAAAATTTTTACTTTTGATTGTTGGATGCTAACGTAAATGAAAGTATTCAGACATAATATGTAAAATATTTTGTTTTACTGATATGCGTAAAGTGAAACTTCGGTAATATATGAATACTTAATTTTGTTTTAGGACAACACATTGAGTCATCGCATATTTCCAAGGGGAAAAAAAGATCTTCACACAACTTAGTATTTAGCATTTCAAACTGTTGAATAGGGAAGCTTATAGAGTACAAATTTTAAGAATTCAATATACAATTCATCGAAAAATCGATAAGCCATTCATTGAAAAAAATCGATAAGCCATTCATTGAAAAAAATCGATAAGCCATTCATTGAAAAAAATCGATATATCATTCATTCATAAGGAAATCTTCCGGGTTTGTACTGATAATCCCTGTGCAGAAGGTAAAGTTGCTCCATCCTATCTTTTAATAAAGATGTTGAGTCTAGATTGTATAGTCATAACTTAAATAATAATTTCGTAATGGCGACAAAACGGGGAATAACTTTTTCAACGTAAGCTGATTAGATACACATGATCGCATTCGGGGAAGATGTTAAGATACCTTACGAGATAAAGTGTGTGGATTAGATGCATAAGCTAACTCGAAGCAGAAAGTGGTTTCAGGCCACATAGGATACAGTTATTTATAAATGTTATTTAAAATAATAACTTGGCGTGCATGTCATTAACATCTCTTTCATCAGTCGCTGATGGGGAAGGGAATATGAATTTTTTTTTCTCACAAGAATATAAAAAAAAGATTCACTATACAAATATTCTTAGAAAATTAGAAAATTCTTAACTTCATTATACAAGTATCCTTCCGTGAAGCTTTTCTTTTGTAATTGAAAAATTTACATGAACATATGTTTATAATAATGATCAGTTACTTATACGAAAATTTCGTATCAGCTTAGTGAAAAATGTCCTTTTATTTTTCTTCTTAATTTCAATTTCTGCGTAAACTTCACATTAATGGATAGTTGGTAAGGGATCTCGAAGTTTTGAGGCATGACCAAATAATAAAGGTATTATTAGAACTGGTGCCACATCTACCTATAGTTTACATCTCGCCATCATACTTTCAACACAGTTTAAATTCCCGATATGTGTAATACGCAAACCCCCCAATAATTCTTTATAATGGTATTTTAATGTAGTCTCTTCTGTCATACCGGCAAGACTCTAGCTACTAATACATGAATTTACCATTAATCTGTGGCGTTGTGTGTTGAAGTATACAGAGAGAAGTGTTTTGTGTAATCCTCTTCTCAAAATCGTGAGGTCTTTCCAATAGGGTACTGTGTTGATTATAACTAATGCGATACATACTAAGTAAATCAAACTATCATTGGACTTCTGCATTTCTGAAATTAGAGCATGTGCGCTTGTGAATGTTTTCATATCCCTCAGTCATAGCTCGATCTCTGAATTCATGATCTCTATGAATCACTCTTTTATTTTCTAATCTCGTTTTATCTCTGAGAGAGCAAGTTATAAATTCTTTTGCTACATAAAACGTTAGAAAAGGAAACTTTCTTCATTTAAATATCTTTTTCTATCTCTCTTAACCATTAAAAACAGCTCACAGAGTTTTTTAATGAAAGTAATTTTACTCTGATATAATTTTACTCTCGCTACTATATATATATTTATTACTAAACTACTATGTATATTTATTTATGGAGTAAAATACTATGTATATTTATTTATAAATTACTATGTATATTTATTTATAAATTACTATGTATATTTATTTATGGAGTAAGGCAGCTTCTTTGCAGCATTTTATTATTGGTGTTGGTCTTATAGTACAATTTTCCCTCAGGGGCGTACCTCCTTTAGTACGGGAATCGTGACCCCGAAATACCCTAGTGATATTTTTCTTTCTCATAGGTTTAACTGTGTTTGATAAACACGAGTGACGTGTTCCTGGAATATCCTAACGATCTTTCTTGATTATCCATTCTCCTTCTTGGCCCCCCCCCCCCAATTTTTATCTTTCCCTTCTATTTCTTCTGTCAATATTATAGTTAAAACAAATGTTTGGCACAGCTTAGCCAGTTTGGCTCTTGCGCCATGAACCCTAACTGTCACAACTTTACAGTTTGTTCGAAAACAAACATAAATGTACTTGTTCTTTAAAAAATACTAGAAATTTACCATTAAAAATACGAAACATTTTTAAAGATTTGTTTCAGTATAATCTTTAAGGAATATTACACATTCACTTATAATACAATTACATTTGCATTATAAAGACAAAAATTGTAAAAACATTTCTTTAAATGAATAAAACAAGAGTATGAGAACAGAACATATATAAATTTAATTAAAACCACAAGAGAAATTTTGAGTTAGCAATGAATAAAATATTAACATTTTTTTAAGAAAAAAGCATGCTCAAAATGTAAAAGAAATTTCAAAGATAAATTTCACAGCTCCCGACTTTACCTTTTTTTTTTTAATTCACTAAATTGTTCTCTTTACTAAGGGGAAAAATGCGTAATGATGATTTGTTCTTTAAGTTTATTTCAAAACCTATTTGAGAAACTATATTACCTTTATCTCTGTTTGTAATTGGCGTCTCCTACAATGCTACAAATACTAATATTTTTGTCTAAACTGAATGCGAAAGTCTAGCTAGTATTATGATACAATAGTAAACCTTGGAGTTTTGGGCAGTTCTTTTCATGTAGATGAGGCAGGTTTTATTTACATGAAATATCAAGCTGTTCCATCAAACTAATGCAGCCGTGGTAGCCGAGGGATCATAGTTGCAAACTCGTGGCCAGTGTTGTTTCAGTCAAATCATGGATTCTGGCCTGATTCCCCTAAATAACCGTTGTGTAATGGGGCTGATGCGCATTAAATCTGTCGGGGCTACAAATCCTCTCGTTGAAATGGTGTGGAAGCTTGAAGAGAGGAGTGCCAGGTCAATCGGTCTGTCACTTGACCGTACACCAAAATTATAAGATCTATCGTCAAATGCCCTCGTGTAGCATCTTAGTGCAACGTTAATAAATAATCAATCAATTAATCCACAAGTAAGTCTTAAAAATCATATTACTCCTAAAGACTTAATAGATATTAAAAGAAAACCATGATAATTCCGTATATTTCTCACATTAAACTATAACTAAAAAATTAAAATTAGCTTTTCTAAACTTAGAACCTTACAATTTTATTTGATTAGTTTTTATAATTTCATTCGTAATTTTCATAAATCAAACATATACCTCTAAATTTATCTGTTAAACACAAGTACACGCTTTCATTTAAATGATATGGGCGTCTCATTGCCTTATTATATATGCACTCTAATAACCAGGAAAATTTAAATATTTTTGATTATTAAACACCATTACTTTGTTTTTGACGTCGGAATATCGCTTAAATTTCTTCCTAAAATCAGTTCTACACTATAGAATTATAAAATTTCATTCCTTTATTTTCTGCTCGATTAATTGAGTTTTAACTAACGTTGCTGTAGAGTTTCATTATGTTTGTTGGCAACGGACCTCATGATTAAGAGCCTTGAACGGATACCGAGGAGGACACCTGGGCTAAAATCGTATCTTCTTCGTTTCCAAACCGCAGGACGTGAGGACTTTGAATCCCTGTTCAACTCAGTGTGTAGAAGCTTCATTACTCTACTCGATGACCTTGAGTAAAATTAAGACTCGAATTTATAACTGGACTTGTACTCGGCCGCGAAGCTCGAGACCTTTAGCAATGCGCTACCGCAGCCCTTATTTTTTGCTTGGGTTCTAAGACAGAGATGAGTTCTTTCTCTCAGAATACCCTACATTTCCTGTATCGTATAACGATTATACGATACAGGAAATGTAGGTGAAATATAAAAAGATGATGTAATATCTTACACCATTATATTACATGAAGTTACACGAGCTTCATCGAGTAACTTAAAATACCTAAAGATGTCACTACTTGGAGATGTATAATACATTCCCTCACTTACATATACTACCACAGATATTTGAAGTTACTTCGAGAAAGATTTTGATAGCAGACATTTTTGTATTAAAGTTATTATAATAGTCTACCAAAAATAAGAAAATCGGGAAGTGTTATCATATATATATATATATATATATTCACAGAATATATAAATTTCTGTTAATAATTGTGCAGTTTTAGAGCAATAAGTTTGTTTCTACAATGTTAATTGTTGAACGATGAACTGTAGAAAGTTTTATTTTCAGTAAGCAAAATAAACTAGCTGCACGGAAAACAAAACTCTACAGACGTAATAGACTTTAAACACTTTATATGTTTTTGAAAAATATAAGAATATTTAAGATGGCTGTTTTTATATCAGTTGTGTCTTTTTTTTTTCAGTTTAGAATAGTGTTCACCACAGTCTTTGAATAATAATCCCATTATCAATTTGTTTATTCTTCATACACGTTCGCAAAAAAGCATGTACTTTCAAAATAAATTAGTTATTACATTTCTTCATATAAATATAAGAAAACATGTAAAATAAAACATTGTTTCAGCAAAGCTCTTCACAATAAGTAAATACGCTAAAGTGTATCATTGTGATGAAAAAACTGTGAGGACGATCGCTTAGAAATGAAAAAAGCACATATTTTTCGAATGTGTTTAAAAGCTTATATCAGTAAGAGTAAATAACAAGGCCCATTTAAAGCTGATGTGAATCAAAAATACATAACATAAAAATATTTACCCTGCGTAATATATCCGTTGATATTTTCCATTAAAAAGGAAATATTGCTTACATTTCCATACAATTTAAAATCTTCGATAAAACGTGGAATAAGCGAAAAAAATTAGCATTTAAATTAAAAAACATCCTTCTTTTACTTTCGTTGCTAGAATGAAATAAAAATATCCTACCTAAAAAGTAAAAGGTTTTCTTTTTAACAAAATACGAATTTTTTTTTTAAGAAAATAATTTGTTCTGGAAGTTTTAGAGACCTAATAATGTTTATTGAAAAGATAAAAAGTTACCATGAAAGCCTGAAAAATACCTTTGCATTCATCGAATACATCAATTTTGTACCATTTTCGCGACTCAATTAGTACATATTACCTCCTTTAATAAAAAAAATATTCCAAGAAACACATATTAGGAGACTTAAATTAGAAAAAAAAATCGGATAGCAGTTTCTTTTTAAAAAGCAATCTAATATCAAATAAAAATAAAAGTTGAAAGTAATAATAACGGAAAGTATTAACCGGAAAAGCTGCCGGAAATATTTCTTGAGACTGTATCATAAAAGCGTAAAAATAAATTTTAAGTTCTTAATATATCTCAAAATAATTCATCAATATATTTAGTAACAGACAAATTATATATATATATATATATATATATACTAATATAATAAATTCAACTATAAAAATATTAAGGTGAGTATTAATTCAATGGTTAAAGCAGACTATTGACTTTTCTTGAATGAAAAGCTCTTTTTAAAAGTATTAAGTAATTAAGTAATAAATTCAACAATAAAAATGGCAAAATCATATATCGTAAAGGATCTTACATCATATACATTTAGTAAGGAGAATGTAAAACAATCTTACAGAATTAATAAATATTTACTTCAAGGTTGTGAATTTCTCAAAAATATGAATGGTATAAAGATGGATTTTTCTACATTTGAAACATATCCTATGCTTCCTTTCTTTATCAAGAAAGAGAAAACAGACAATGTCAATTGCACAGTTTTCATAACAACATGTCTATTAAACAAGTGTTGAATGCAATATATCATATTTATTAATTTACTTATATTTTTTAGCTATTTTTATTATGTTATAAAAATTCTTGTAACCAAAGAGAAAGAGAGTCAAAATGCTAAATCAAAATTCACATTACTTGGAATAATTTCTTAAAATATAGTGTTATTTGATAAACCGTACTATAAAAAGGATCTCAAGTTTTATTACCATATTCAGTAAAATAATATACGAGGGTGCCTAAAAAACCCGTTTTAGGAATGGGAAATGTTGTAATAAGAATCAGAATGAAAATAGGGTACGACACTGTAATATTGCGAAGTGATTCTTTTCCCTTTTTCTACGAAGTCCAAGAGTATGAAAGCCTTCGAAAACCCAAAAATTCTCCGCCATAAATTTTCCGGCCGATGAGACTAGCTTCTCCTCCATTGGAGTAAATTCCCCAAAAATCACCCATTGATATGATTGTTTCTTGATTTTCAATGGATAATGATGAATCCAGTTTCAATGACAGTGACAACTCGACGAGGGAGCAATCAAATCAAAACTAGTCTCCGATTCAATATTAAGTTTGTTTGGGTACTGTTAAAAAGGTGACAGTTCACAATAGTAACACCAACTTGACATTACAACGCTATCTATCGTAAAAAACAGGTACATTTTATCTCACTCGTGTATATATATATATATATATACCTGCTCTCTGCCTGCCCTCTTATATCACTGTCAGAAGATAAATAAAATTATCTAAGTGGTCTATACAAACGTTTCACTTACGAGAAACTCTCAAATATTTTTGTTTCAATTTTCTCTGAGTAATAATGTGAAGGGGTGTGAAACTGTGGCGATAGTCATCAGAACAAAAATTTAGTCATTAAATGTTAGTTGCGGGGGAGTAAGAAGTATTAAAAGCTTACATTTTCATTTCAAAAGAAAGATCCGGATTATTATATTTTCTAACAATTAACTAGGGATGTAGTTATTGAGTATATGGAAATCATCGTAAGATAAAAAAAAAACAACTCATTACATTCTATTATAACTTTGTAGCAATAGAAAAATAATTTTCAATTGAAATCAGTTTAATAAAAAGTTGACATATATACAAGAACTTTTTTATTATCATCAAACTCAAATAATTTTAACTTCTAAAATAATTGAAAAAGCTTTAAAGAGTAAATATCGGCTCAGTAATAGTTAAGAGAATATAGTTTTATTGAAACTATAAACAAACAATAGAAATACCGAGTATGTTCCTTTTTTAATGCTGTGCAAAATGAAAATATGATTACTCGAACGAATGTTCTGGATGTACATTTTTACAATTTGAAAGGCTCTTAAACTTCACCGTTATAATCTGTTGTTATCAAAATATTATGAAAACATTACAGTGTGCTTAGAATAATTTTTCAATAAAGATGAAATATATTGTACTTTGCCATCTCTTGGGGCTGATTTTGTAATGGATTCTTTTCAATAAATCTATAGTAAATATATATATATATATATATATATATATATATATATATATATATATATTGAAAATCTGATTTTTTTAATATAATTCTATTATAGCGTTTTGAAATTAGAGATCTAAAAACTAAATGTTTAACAAAAAAGTTTCGGTTACCAATTTTATATTCTTATTCCAAAATCTTGTCACATATAAGTATTGTGTGAAGTATTAAAATTATAAAGAAAAAGAAATTTCGTTTGGAAAATATCCTACCCAATATATAATCTTTCTATAGATATCCATAGCACCTGCTGATGGACTATTTTGTAACAGATTTCTGAGAGAAGTACACAACTGTATAGAACATAGCATTTGGGCTTCTTTTACTTGCTTCCTGTTTAAGAATAAAATCCAAAAATTTGCTTAAATGACATATCTAGCTATTTTAAAAATATTCTTCTTAAATTTCAAAATCCTGTTTTTACATATTATGAAGAAATAATAAAAACTCCGAACTTCTATTTTCTAATTCATTGGTTTTAATATTTAACAAAATTTTGTTTTTCACTTTTATTTAGAGAACTCAAAATATTATACAGCTAAAATTTGCATGTTCAGAGGGACAATAGTGTGAATAGTAATCATATCATTAATTTTCCAGATATTGATAGAGTATAATTTCTTAATTAATTAATATTATCCACAGAAAACTTATATTCAAAAATATAGATCGTAGCTCTCAAATTTATTAAGAATAAATATATATTAGGTATTCGGTGTTAATTAAACGTATATATGATTCTTTTTGAGTCTCATTTGAATTTAAAGAAATACATTATATCTATTTAATTCCGCAAAAAAATCAATCCTTAAGAAATTTAAAAGAAATAACTCAAACATTTTTAAGTGATTTTTTTGAACTTATGAATCTTTTGAATCATTCAATTTCGAAATTTAATTTATTTTCTAAAATAGAGTTTTGATATTTTTAATTTTTTTAATTTAAAGTTTTAAGAACGTGATGAATATAATTTGTTCATCTCACGAAAAATCCCTCATATAATGTTTCACCTGAACGATTTTTTTCGATATATTTTTGAAATTTCCTACACTTTACGTGTAATGTTATACAACCATGTATTCTATGAAATAATCAATTATTTTCTGCCAATTTAAATTATGTATTAGCAGAAAAAAGTTTAATTTTTCGAAATACTGAACAGATCTATGTATTTCCGTGCAAAGAAGACATGTTTCTTTCTCTCTCTATCAGTGTAATGTATTTTCAACCCTCTATATTGGTTTTTCTTCTACTTCTAATTTAAAAACATATTTTTTAGTCTCAGTGCTTCCGTTTGATGAAAAACAATTTACGTCGTACAAGATTATTTCTAGGAGAATTTAATATACTTTTACAAAACACAAAAAACTACCCACCAAAATTCTTTCCAAATTGGCTCGAGTTAAGATTGTGCCTTGTTAAATGTCTTAAACTAGTTTTGAAATTTTTATTAAAAGCAAGTATTTTACCTATTGAAATTTTTTATTTTTATTGTTAATTTTTGAGGTGCACATTTAAGACGAGTGAAAAGTAAAGATGGAAAAGTAGCGATATTGCTCATCATTTTATTTATATAGCAAAAAAAAAAAAAATTTTTTAGTTTTTTTTTTTTTTTTTTTATGTTGATATTCTAGCGACCTTTTCACACAAAAATTGATTTCTCAGGAATTGAATTAATCGATATGGCAGTATATGTAATAGAAATAAAAATTTTGAAACGATGATTTCCGATTTTGTAAGATAAATGTCTTAATATGATGTCGATTAATTGATAGAATATGACATAAGCCGTTTTTTTTTTACCTGGGAATAAAATTTCAAATTGAAGAAGAGTCTTTTGAACAAAGAAAACTTATAGAAGAAAGTGTGAGAAGAAATTGAGTGTTTTAATCCATATTACTTAGGCTCGTTGATGTTATCGTAATTGAACTACGTTTCCTTTCTAATCAACTTTCTTTGGTTCAGTTAATAATAAATCTTTTCCAGTATATCTTTAAGATAAAAAAAAAAAGTACCTTTCTTACCATTTCTATACAAAGATAATCTCTCAAACCATTCTAAAAGAATTTGTATCTTAAAGCTTTAAAGCAACTATAAAATAATTTGCAACAAGAAGGAATAAACTTTTGTTTATGTGTTAAATTTAACTTTCATAAAAAAAGAAAAAAAAAACGGTTTTAAAATATATTTACAAAAATTATTTGTATCTTACATTTCATACAGTACAAAAATGATGTAGTAAATTTCCTGAATCTTTTTTTCCTGTACTCTATTTAAATAGGAATACGAAATTCACCTCACGAAAAGAAAGATGTCCTTTTTAAAAAGCTGCTGTAGTTTTTAAGTACAGCTTCATGAACAGGTGTAACTGCATAGTTTTTTCTCCGATTATGGTATAGGTTATTTTTGTTAATTCGCTACGAAAGTTCATTGAACGATAAGTTATTTTTATTTTTATTTATTTATTTATTTGAATCATCCGTGAAGAATTGGACATTTCAATGATTGAATGGATACTTACAACATGATAAAAAAAAAT
>BMAW01040677.1:248322-272011 GCA_019974015.1 Nephila pilipes | reverse complement strand
TTTAATATCCCATATATATAACTCTCTGTCTATATCAATATTGAAGCTCAAACAATACATTTAAATTTATTTTCCTAATAAATGATTATTGAAACAACTGGTTATTTTCAAATTTTATTTAAGCTAAAATTAGCAAATTGAGCGATAAGGAACATGTAACATGTGATGGGCTTATTTTCAAAACTTCAATAAATGAAATTTTAACTTAGAAGAAACAACAGAACAAATGATGAACCAGTTTTAAAGTATATGACAATGATGATAGTATTGTGTTGATATTGTTGATGACATTGATGATGATGATATTGATGATGTGTCCCCGTTACTTTATAAGTTTAAAACATTTATCACTAAGCAATCAAGTGATAAAATGTTCACTATTTTAAAATAATTCAGTGGCTTGTCTTTTTAACTAAACACAATCGTTTCAATATTCCCATCAGTAAACAAAATTTTGTATTTATTGTTTGTATTTATTAGTAATATAATTTAATGAAACTTATTATTAATAAGACTGGAAATGAGTTTGGAAATTTATAATCGAAGATAGTCTTTGAAAATGATCAAACTTGAGCATTAATAAATATGAAATTCTTTCTTTACTGGTAAAATTAACAATGTAACCAAAATATCTTAATTCTTATTAATTTGTTGTGCTTTGATTTATATTGGGATACTGCAAAAGAGTAAAAATATTTATTTGTTATCAAAATATGTTCCATGTGTAACCTGAATATTGTTCTAAATAGCACTAAGAAGTACCATTGTTCTCTAACATATGGCGGAAATAAAGAAATTTTAAAAGTCGAAATATTTGAGTAGACTCAAAGAAAATTTGCTGTGGTTGGTGTCAGAAAACTGATCAGATTGTTTTGAAACTCTTTGAAATTGTGTTACAAACTGTTTACAGATAATAACCAGCTAGCATTTGATATTTTGGTACCTTTATAAATCATTAAATTTATCTACGAGAATTATCAAATATTTTCCACCGCTTATTTATCACAGGAATCATTGGTTGCTAGGAATTTGATGCAATTTACCTTTCCTGGCCGTTGACCGTTCAGTAGAATTTCTTGGCACGAAATGAATCAAAGCAATAAAGTTTCCATCTACCCCTCCTAATTTATTTTGGATTAATAAGAATTTAAATCTATTTGCAGGAGATTTTACGATGGGGAAAGGAATACTATAACAATTCAATGAAATCTTTTCTGTCTTTAAGCGATAATAACCTCAAAACAAGAGCTGAAAAATGCTTTTCTCACAACAAAAGGATATAAAATGTTCTTCTTTATTATGGTAGCATATTGGTAACGGGCAATCTGAAATCAATCAAAGGCATTGTTTATCGATAATTCAGGATAATCAGCTTAATATTATGGATATTTTGTTTCTCTTAGCCAAAATAATAACAAATATACTTCATATTGTAAAACATGTTTGCTCTTATATATCAATAGTTACTTCATAGAAGTTATGTGAAATAACTTGCTGGTGAGAAAAATAATATTTAGGCTGGCTTTAAAACACATTCGCAATGCAAAATCTCCCTACATTCTGAATCACGAAAATGTACGTATTATTTTTCTCACACAAGAGAAATATTTATTGTTATAACTAATGCAATCTTTTAGTGGTTTTGAGATTGTGGTAGACAGAGATGTGCTAAAAACACTTTTAGATAATTTAAAATAAATTATAACCTCCTTTCTCTTTTCTCTCTATATATATCTGTGTGTCTGTTTGCATGTGTGTGTGTTGTGTGTTAGAAGAGAGTTAGTGTGAAGATGTGTGTATTAAAATTTAAAGTTATCTCTGGCATATTAATGGGGTCAATGCTGGCTATGGTTAAATCACTTGTCTATTTTTAAAATATCCAATAGCTTCGTGTAGGATTCAATGTTTTCCTCCCTCTTCTCCACTCCAAAAGCGAAATGAGGTACCATTTTATCATTACAAGGTGCCTGGAAGTGGCTTCCCATAATATATAATTCAACACCTCATGTTTGGAAATATGAATGCCGTGATATCTTCAGAACACGATCAGAAAAGATGTTCATTAAATAAAATATTTTTAAAGAAAGAATTATGTTATTTAAAACTCCTCGATGTATTCAGTTTCTTTTGACAAGTTGAAATTGCCCGTTTAATTATCACTTTTGTATGGTTTATTCTGTTTCATGTTTATTTTCAAAATCCATCTTACAATCTCTTTACATGATTTCTGTCTAAAAGAAGTTGAGAAAATTTCCATTGAACTCTGCTTAGATATGGTAAAGTTCTCCATTTTGCCAGACTAATTCAGAAAAATGAATTTATGTTTTGATAGCGATCGTGTTTCTAATTCGCACTCATCCCCCTGTTATGTCAGAATCTGGCTTCTGTTTCCTAAAGTGAAGGTTGCAATATTCCTCTCAGAAAGGTTGTGTGTTTTGTGCATATCATGTCTCATTTTCCATCTTTTTGTGGCCTCCTGATTGAACTTCTTGGGCCTCCTTGCTTAAACACACTACAAGATCTAATTTTTAGCTGTATTTTCGATCCTAGCTGTTCCATCGTTTTAATTTTTATCTTCAGTGGTGAATTTATAGATTTCGTTCTTCGATATCAAATAACATGAGTTCTTAGAAACCTGAAATGATGCCATATACAAAAGTTTGTTTATAGTGACATCCTGCTCACTAATTCTTTATAAAGTTTCTATATTATTTGGAATTATGGCCTCAGTCATCAAAGATCAGCTGTCCACAGCACAATTCAACAATTATCAATATCAGACGTGCGACCCCACACGGTCATCTGACCCATTCACAGACGAGCTGATGGGCCAAAATCTACCTCAAGCACCAGGCCATACTCCCACCACCACTCCACGCTTTCCCTTTCCTGTTCCCAGAGCCAGATTACAGTGGTGCTTGGGCGGGTTGGAATGATGAGGACTTACCAATGTTGTGGTGAATCCACTAGAGTGTTTCTGGCGATCTATCAGAAAGTCTTCTGGAGACTTGAATTCTTAGATCTCACTTTTCATTATTACACCACAGAATCCTTCACCAGGGAACATAGGACCGGGGTCATTTCCCGCCAAATCAGTCAGACCCCTTGTGGTGATCATTGGGGTACCCACAACTGGCAGGTATGTCGACGACATTCTGAGACCTGTTTTCTACAGTTTCCTTTTGCAGTACCCTGGCCGTATTTTCCAGCAGACAATACCGGATCTGTGTACATAGAACTGTCTTACAACATTAAACATCCTTGTCCAGCAGATCTCTCCAAATCGAGCATGTGGGATGGTGGAGCCACCATCTGCAAGTGTGGTTGCCGTTGAACCATTGTGAAATACCACAGGAGACTACATAGAACACCTCATCTGACACGTCAGTGTGCATCAGAGCTGGAGGGTTAACATCCTCATCTTCCCTTTGTAACTATGTAACTCTGAAATAAATCATTCAATTTTCTGAGAGTTTTTGTCCACTTTCTATTCATACCTAATTTTCATTCTGTTTTCTCTCAATTAAATTCCTCTTGTAGTTCATGATTTTTGTGTCAGGTCTTTCATTCAATGTAGTGCCTGTGCAGGAGCAGTGTTTGGCCTCAAATATGTCTTCAAATGCAAGTCTTATTGAACCTCCCTCGTATTTAATCGTGCCACAACAAACTTAGTTTTCTTATATAAATTACTTATTCACCTCACTGACTTAGGCTAATGAAGAAACTATAATAAGGACTTTTACCATAATTTTAAATTTTTGTGAACATGTGCTATATTTTATACTTTCATACTGCCTACTTAAAGGGATTACCAGAAAATTTTATCAACTGTATACTTTGAAAATTGTAATTATTTAAATTGTATTTCAGAAGCCAGTACTTTTGGATTGCATTAAAATGAGGAAAACAATAGGGAACATTCATAATTGGTTTTCAAAATCATTATTTTAAGCCATTTCAAATAACAGTTTTAATTCCGCTATAGAGCATTACAACTGTGGTGGTGCATTTCAAGAATCTAGATAATGTTAAATCAAATAAATAAATAGAGTCTGAAATCAGGAAAAATATCAAAGTTTTAAATGGTTCAGAAATATGCTCTTGAAAGAAATGGTTGAGAATCGCATCAAACCATTTAAGCCTTTTTGTCCTTCTTCAAGGAGAACCTCCTTTAAATGTGGTTTCATCAGAAACAATGTTCAAATGAATTCGCTTTGTTAAGGCCTTAATTATACTCAATTTTAATGATTGCAGCGTTATGTATTTTAATTTTATCAATTCTAATTACAGTGATAAATAATTCTTTTAAACATTTAGCTTATTCGTGTACGCACAACTGAACACTTTCATTGTTGTACCTTCTTGCAGGACAAAATTATATTTTCTGATTATCTGAGTAAACAAAATAAATATTGAGCACATTGGAAGTTTAAAACTCTATAGATATTTAAAAATTGTAATGTGATTTTAGTTGTCTAATCAACATTACAAATAAGTTTTATTGATACAAAATCCATAGTAACTAAAACCGAGTTAAAATTTAGAAGATATTTTGGGCTTTGTGAATCTATTCTCACAGCTGTGGAACCAAAGTCATTTCCACAGGCATTTGTAAGACCCTCCCCACTTTTAGTTTGTTGTGCTTAAAGAAAATAGTCACTTCAAAATTAGTTTTCTTTAATTGCTGTTTTAGTGTTTAAAACAAAGTGCAACTAGTAGATATGTTCTTAACGTACATTGAGTGTCAAAAATAAGCATCTATTTTTCGTGTTTTAAACATACAGTTATAAATTGATTTTCAGGTTCTGTAAGCAATGAAACTGTGCCAATATGAGATTCGTCTCATAAGCCTGACCTTTCTGATCTGTGCTTCCTCTCAAACTCAACCATCAGGAGGCCTTGGGCCTCGAACAGATCCAGCACCTTCATCATCCTAGCTACGCGGTGGGATCTTTAGTGACCTCGAACCCAGGCTCAGTCTTAAAGAACCAGCGAAGTGGGATCAGAGACCATATTTATTTTTGTTCACATGTGCAGATATTCTTCAGACATGACTGCATTTCTATTAAAATTTCTTAAGCATCATACCAACATCATGGTGAGAACAATGTAAAAGAAAGAGCTTCCATCACTTATACTGGCAGGCTACGTGAACAGTTCAGTTCACAAAACAAACCTCCATCTGAAGTAAATCCGTAGCGTCTTACCAAAAACAAGTAAAAACTTGAAATTACTGCTAATTTAGTTTTAACATACTTCATTTCTTTTCTTTTCGTTCTGGCGTGGATATTCAGGTCTAATTAATAAAGAAAACAGGCACTTCCAGGCCCCAGATCTCGACCAAACAAATTACAATCAAGAAAGAGACTTCTCAATTCTAATGTATTTTTAAACAAATATTCATGAGGTACAAAGCATAATAATGTGTCATCAAAACAAAACAGACGGTCACCATAAAAGTCATTAGATAAATATTGAGCTTAAGTCATATAGTGTCCAAAACAGTCCGACCATACTCTACATATAAAAATAAATCAGCTGAAAAATATAGATTAATTATATCTATCTATGTTAATATACACCAAACAAACCGTCTTGTCTCATCATCCATTATAATCTCAATCTTTTAAATATACCATATATCCTTTATTATTTTATACTACGCATTTTGTTATTTTATTTTCCTCAAACAATATTGCTTTATGTCAAAAATATAACTAAATGTTTGGAAAGAGCGATGTCAGCATGGTGGAAAATTACAATTTTGTTTTAAAAATAACCCTATGCCCTTCTCACAAGAATGAAAGGTCGTTGTCAAATATACAAATAAAGAACTTATAATTTACAGTGTACAACTTAGAAACACAGTTGTCCTCTATTCTACAAGGTACCAAGCTCTTTCTAATCTAAGTTTATTAACAGTAGACTTCTCTAAAATAGACTACCAACAACGTTAAGAAAGGGTTCGAAATGTGAGTGGTGGCTAGAAGAGTGATCCTCAATACGACGATACAAAGCATAACAATTATCCTGTGACCACAAACCTGATATACTAATTTTGAGACCATCCTCCACCCAGGTGTTAGAACAACCGTTAAACATTTATTAGGAACAGCTAAAAAGGTAAATCAAGGGCCATTTCCTCCAATTTGATGAATATAATAGAATATTATGACTTCAAATTTTCAGAATATAAAAAGTATAGTGGAATCCCACGCCAAGAAAATAAAATTTTATAATTGGGAAGGACCAAATATTAATCATTCAACAATATTTACTTTTCGTAATTTTGGAACCTTATTAATTATTATCTTTCTGTCGAGGTGTATGAGTCCTTGACACCAGTTCATCGAATTAGTCTTTCCTTAGTTTTAGTGTAACCCATATCAGACATTCAGCTCGTACTGGTCAATTATTAATTTCCAGTGTCTCTTATAAAGTAATAATTTATAAGTTAAACAGATTTTGCATTTTACAAAAGTTTTTATAAAGGCACAATATTGATTGGCCCCAAATAATGAACTGGGAAAATAATAGATGCCACTCAATACCCTAGAAAAATACAATTGTTTAGATATTTTATGGTCTGATCGTTCGCAACCAAAATAAGCTCGTAGGAAGACCAAAGACAGGCAGCAAAGCTTCGAATTAAATTAATAGCGTTGTTATGTTCAGTTCAATTCGCATCGTGACATTTGGTAGCTTTGAAGATCGTTATATTAAATAAGTTTTCTACCATCTCGCTTCTCTTATCTTCAGATTACTTTTGCTATTATTCAATTTAATAACATAAATAAAATAAAAGTTTTTGAGCTACATAAAATAAAATAGTTTAAAAATAAATTCTTTAAATGTCGATTCATTAGAAAATTAGTATTTCCACATTTCCAGATATATTGTACAAACTATTAAAGAATATATTCAAATTCTTTTCGATTCAGTTCTTATTGTTCCGTTTGAACTTTTATTTTATTGATACATTTACTATTGTCAGACTGACATTAATTTTCCCACAGCTACTCAGTTAATGTGAGCATTAAGACCTAGTAAACTATGAAGTTTCGACTTTCATTGTGTTATAAGCTTGTATATGAGTATTAGCTTGTCTGAGTGTTAGCTGTACCATGGGCTCCAGCTTAAAATGTTAAATAGGTTCAAAACAGGTAATGGAAAAAGAAAAATACTGCAATTGGGTTCTTGATTTTCCATGAATAAATCGGAAAAGAAAATATAATTTGTGTTTTCCTTTTAGGCTGTTTTAGTTAGAACTCAAGTGTTATCTGGCCTGCTCACCATCGTATTCCTTGAGACCAACTTAAAATGATAAAATTTAAAGCTCAAAACCCATTTTAATATTTTGCAGGACATTTTCTAGGAAACATATGCAGAAAAATAGACATTTTACATTACAAAATAACCAAAAATAGATTTTTAAATCAAATCTCATTACAATGTTTTAAGTTTCAAATTTTACATTCAAATACTTAAAATGCCATTTTATTTATCTTTCCTGCAATTCTCTGACAGAGTTAATTCATCTTTTAATTTTGGTTTCAAAATTATGATTTATTTCAATAGTCAAGATTCATTTAGGCCTATGTTATAGTGAAAAGGAAACAATACGTAACTTGTGTGTGTGTGTGTGTGTGTGTGTGTGAGAGAGAGAGAGAGAGTAAATACATATACGTATATGTAAATATATATATGTATGAATTTTTTTTTGTATATAATGCCGAGCATCATAGCGCATAAAACAAGATTTACAGAAATAAGTTGCGTTCATCAAAAATGTTATTCTTCAGAGGAAGTTAGTAAAATATAAAGAATAAATATAACAGTGAAAAGAAATGACAAAATTAAGAAAACAAAATACTAAATAGTGAAAGTAAGTAAAGAAAAGGAGATGATAAATTAGTAATAAAAATAAAGAAAGAAAAAGAAATTAAATGAAAGAAAACCACGATAGTAAAAAATAAAATAAATAATAAAAAAATGCAATAATTAATAATTATTTACGTAAGAAAACAAATAATGAATTTTAAATGTGATGAACAAAAAGTAAAAAAAAAATAATAATATAAGTAATAAATAAATAATAATACAAAAAATTTAAAAAAATATTAATGGATCGATAAACAAATAAAATTAAATTATAAATCAACAAATAAAATTACAAAGTGCCAAGATTACCAACTTTTCTCCCTTAATATTTGAAATGATGTATAAAAAATAAATATATTCGTCAAGTTTAATTTCAAAATCATTTTTTTTAAATGGTTCGAAATAATAAATATTAGGTATTGAACATCTTCTATTTGTACTTACTCTACAAAAATATAAACTGGTCGTTGACAATCCAAATTCTTCCAAATAACACTTGATAAAAGTTTAATCTCGAATCTCTTTAAAAGTTAAATATCTCGCGAAACAAATATTTTATTTTTGTAATAATAGCTTTGTTAATATTAATGATATGTCGAAAGCTGTTAAGAGTTATTTGTAGCTCATGAGTCTTCAATCGCATGATTATAAAAATATATTGGAGTCCCTAAGTTTCTAGTAACTTTTCTTAAAGGGGACTTCAATTGCTAAAGTTAATATTAATTCTGCATAATCATATTTAAAAGTACAATGAATTCGAAGAATTCAAAAACTGAACAGGAATGGGAGTTAAAAATTTATTTAAAATTTATAAATGTTTCCTGTATTTATAAAACAAACGTTTAGAGTATTTCTTATTAAAAAATGTTTATGTTCCGTGAGAATGAAAATAAAAAAAACAACAGGTGTACCCCCATTACAGATATTTGTGCTAATGTATAATAATAATATTTTATTTTTAACTTTTCGTGCTCTGAACTCGCTCTTAGTAATATTTATTTTTTATACTCTAACACCATTTTTCCTTTTTAAAAAATGACATTAGGTACTCCAAAGAACATAGAGTAAATTACAGACAGGCGACTTGAAACCCTTTTCTGTATTTGAGGATACAGGTTTCCAAGCTCACACTTATGCCTTAGATGCCCAAAGCACTTTGCGATGGGAAAAAGATTTCAAATTCTTTATTACCAGCATCTATTTATATTTATTAATTTATTTTCAATATGCAAATATATAAAAAGTACTTATATTGAGAAACTATCAAAGATGCTTTATTTTCCCGGCCTGTAATGATTATGATTGCTTATTAACATCGCACTGAAGAGCAACACGAGGCCTATTGACCACGGATCACGTAATTTTGAACCTCGGTCTAGTGATGAGGACGACATCTGAGCTTGCACCTTTCTCTCCAAACTTCCACAACTTGCTAAAGGGAGGATATGGGACCTCGACCACATTTAATGGGCATCAGCCCCGCTGCACGGTGGATCCTTAGTGACATCAAGACTCGAACTCACGACTTGACGAAAACAATGCCAGTCGCGAGTCAGTGACCATGACCACTAGGCTAACAAGCCAATTACTTGTCTGTAGATAAAACTACCAAATGATGTTCTGCCTAGTCTTCATTAATTAGCCGTGTAGCAAGGCTAATACACATTAAATCTGTCAAAGTCCTAAGTCTTCCCATTGTCATGAAGTAGAAGTTTGGAGAGGAAGGCACCTGCTCAGATGCCGTCCTCATCACTTGACAGAGGCTCAAAATTACGGATTTGTGTTGCTTCTTAGTGCAATGTTAATAGGCAACCAATTAATATTAAAGAGGAATACTACGCATTAAACCAAGCTGTTCTTGAAAGTTGTCACAAGGCAGAGTAATGGAAAGCTAAGCAATCAACTAATGGCCATCGCTGATAAAACTTCCTATTCTAATGCTTGAGTTGGAAATTTTTGAGACGAAAGAGCGAGACCTTTCTCTTATGACAATTTTAAAATTGTTTGAGAGACATATATTTATTAGTAGAAATAAGAAAACAGTAAATAATACCATAGCAATTTTAAAATACCTCTGTCAATTTTATAAAAATATCACAATAAATCAATCCCCTCCCTTTTTTTTTTATCTTTGTAGAGTAACGTAGTTGTATCTTTTTTTTTTATGTTTATGTTCCCAGTCTGTAAATAAGTCCTTTTTAATTTAAGGTACGATTTCAAATTATTTAAGCAATTTAGTTCCTCTTACTAAATTTAATGAATTTCAAGTTAGAAAAATTTCCAAAATGAATCATCATTACGTGAATAAAGTACTTTAAAAAAAATTTGTAAATAAAATATTTGATACTTTTATTTTAAATATTAATTTTTCTTAGAAGTCATATCTATAAGCACAAAACGAGATACATTTTCCTAATCCTCTCTTCTAGCACGACATTCATACAAACAAAAATAGAGATGTTTCTATAGCAACCATGTCTCACACTTGATATATCAAAACCAAATCCAGGCTTTTGCAGATGTTTCTAATACGAGTATAGAGTGCAATTAGCCCTTCCGCAGATTTAAAATTATGACGAAACATAACTTTAAAAATAATATACTTGAGTAATAATTTATCCAGCATTTGTAAAGTTTTACATTTTATAAGAATATAAATTTATTCTTTGAAAAAAACTACTGAAATAGACATTAAACCTACTTAACTGTATAAAAAGGCAGCTAAATGAAAATACATGTGTCAAAATAAGTATTCGATATACATGATATGTACAATGTGTCGTCTTATTTTCAAAAAAAGAAGGAAAAAAATCTGCAGTTAATATATTTTATAATAATTCCTTTCCATTTTTTCCAGTGAGTATTGTCTTAAAAATTTTTAACATAATGAAGAACAGCTATTAATTCATCAATACTCATAGTTAAGACACAAAAAAAGCATCCGTCAACCGTATCGTTATTCAAAATTTCTGACTGTGCCAAAAATAACATTCAAATATTTCTAACCAAAACACTGATAGTACGACAAGATTAAATTGCGCTTGTTTGCTGCATTTTGTTAATTAATGAGTGGAATATGAGATGAAGAAAACAAAGAAACTTAAATTGAACAGAAAAAAAGTATTATAATTAATCCCTTTCTTCAATGAAAATCAGAAAATGCTATCGTTGTAATTTTCCAAATATACCCAGAGCATCCTTCCATTTTCGATATAATTAATGCATCTAAATTAGCAAACTTGCAGAAAATTTCATGAACGTTTGTAACTCTCCTCAAAGAATTCGAAATTAAAAGAATTCGAAAAAAAACTGTTTATGCCCAGAAGAAGTCATAAACAGTTGGTAAAATAATTATTAGTACTCTTCTTTTTCTTGAATTATAAAGAAATCAAGTAAAATATTTAAACAACAATGTAACACATTATTTTAATACATTATAATAGCATAAAAAATACAAAATAAAAATAATCAATTTTTACATTTTAATATACTAGTATACAAAAATATAATGCAAAAAAAAAAAAAAAAAAAAAAAAAACGATTTAAAAAAAAAAAAAGTGTCCTACAGTTAAGAAAAGTTTAGTTAAATAATACAAATTAATACTTTATTAGAAGTTCTTTAGCTTTATGACTGTTTCAGCATGTTATGGCATATATTCGACTAACGTTTTTGAGACGGTTGGATCTATGTTATTACATGCTTTAATGAGAAATTTCTTAAACTGTTTTTACTTATTATATTTTCTTTTTCGAATGTGTGCCTGATAGAACATCTATAAATTTTCTATTAGATTCAGGTCTGGAGATTGTGGAGGAGATACCAGTCTCCTCCACAAGGAGTTAGGAGTTGTAAAGTTACCTAGCACTGATGACCATAGCATTATGCTTCGGGTCGTTATCCAGCTTAAAGTGAAATGTTTGCTCTAATAGTTTGCTTATTTCCTTGCACAGCAAAATAAGTTATGCCGCAATCTATATATATATAAGAGAAATACCACTGACTGACACATCACTAAGAACGGATTTTACGGAAGTCTTATCCAAAATGTAATTTTCATCCGTTAATCTACTCTTATGTTATTTTTGGCGACTTTATCGCCAAAAATGATATGACCGACGCCGAAGGGAATATATTTTTTTATATGTATACTGTGTATTATCACCAATTAAGTTTACTTAGTGAGATTTGAGTGTGAGAAATGGAGAAATACCAAATAATTTAATATTGAAGCGCTGAAAGAGGATTGGCAAGATTTTGGCGAAGGGGCTCTTTATGTGAAATTTCGTGCATGTCGAAGATAGGAAACGTACATATTTAGCGATAGAAATAAATGAGTTTGTTACCCCGTGGTTGGTGAAAGTGTAATTTAGCTCCAAAACATAGCGGGATTTTGAAAAATACTAAAATGGCGACTTTTTACGGAGAAGCAATGAATGCAAGACAATTATATATAGAGATAGAGAGAGAGTATATATATATAGTTACATATATATGTTGAACACCACTGAGTGTAGTTCTGGATAGCCATTATCACAGACAATCAATTTCTTAAAATTTTAAATGTTGATTATCATTATCGTATAAAAATTGAAAATTTTCTTGATATTTTACGTATAGGTTCCAAAATATAAAATTATCGTCTTCCCAGGGAAGCGGGCTGGTATCAGCTAGTACATCAATATATGTTAACGCCGTCATTGTAGTGTTAATAAAACCCAAGTTTCCTAGTCCATTAGAAGCTTTACATCTCCTACACCATAACACTTCCTCCACTATGCTTGGGAGTTGGGAGTACGTGTTTTGGATCTAATGCAAATTTTTACTGCAATTTTTTCGAATGCTTGATGGAGAGAATATTTGAAACTTACTCTCATCAGAAAAAAAATCACTATTTTCCCGAATTCCATCGGTTTATTTCTACAGATCAAAGCAAATCCGGCCATTTACATCTGTTTCTTTCACTTATAAATGGATTTTTTTTCTTGGGGTTCTTCTTTTTAAACCTTCATTGTAGATAATATATCTTATTGGTTTAGGTGATATAAGATATCGTTGATACTCTGATATAAAATGTCGTTTCAAGGTCTTCAGTAAATTTTTGAGCAGAGCTCGTAGGATTTTGTAAAGCTGTTTATCCTCACTTTTGCTCTCATTGTTAATTTGCTGAGACGTCCTGGTTTGGGTTTATTTTCGGTGTATCCAATTTCTTCTTACTTTCTCACTATGAATCCAACAGTTGTAAATGGTAATTTAATTGCTTTTCCAACTTCTTAATCCGATTTTCCATCTTTATGAAACTCAATTGAAGTGATTTTTCAAGTCTAGAGATACCTCTCCAGTTTTAGGTTCTATTATCAATTACTACAAGAACAATGTAGATAAAATGTCGAATTTCAAAAATATACGAAGTTGACAGTTATTTACAGCTACTACATCAATAATACTTTCAATCATCGAGACTTTAAACTCAATACGTATTTTGTTTATTAAGTGTATAAATACTTCTTTAGGAAGAAATTTCTAAACTTTTCCGGTTAGAAGCTTTTTATTTTATTTCATCAAAAGTTTTGGTGTTTGTTCTAAAACGTACGGTAACGGTATTGTATTAAAACTATTTTTGTCAAAATACCTGCTTTTGATTAGTTAAAAATGAAAGATATTAGAGTGTACAAATAATTATTTTGCCTACTGTTTATCTCCATGAAAAACATATTGACTACATAAGAATTTTCTAAATTCCGTGATAACAATGGCATAGATTTCTGGATGGATAATATATTTGCAAATGAATTAAAATTTAATTTTTTTGATACAATGGTAGAGTTTTGGTATATTGAAAGCCAAAAACAAAGCTTGTGGAAAGAAATACGGCGTCTACAGTAAAGCATGGAAATGAGGAAATGATGCCTTAGGGATTTATGGGAGCATCAAGAATCGGATATGATGTGATTGGGAATGTTTATTAACATTGCACTTGGAAGCAATACGAGGGTTGTTGGTGACGGACATCGAAATTTGAAACTCGGTCAAGTGACGAGAACATCTGAAATAGCCCCCTCTCCAAAATTCCACACCATTCCAACATAAGGACTTGGAATCTTGACAGATTTAACGTGCATCAGTCTCAATACACGGCAGGTCTTTAGTAGCTTCAGGGCTCGAACCCACGACTCGACGAAAACAATGCCAGTCGCGAGTCCGTGACCATGACCACAAGGCTAATGCGGCCACGCATCAGGGATCGGAAACGTGGCGGTAATAATGATCCAGTATTAATACATCAATATCTTGAAAGGAAATTTGCGTCATATTTCAGATAAGCAAGGTCTTACACAAACCTATAACTTTTATCGAGATAATGATCCAAAATATTCGTTCTTGAATACTCTTGTCTTTGGATGCTGTACAATTGTTCAAAGTTTATCAAAACTAAGCTCAATCTTTGTATTAAAATTCGACAGAGCACTTTTGGAAAACAGGTTACGTATACGTCAGCATTCTTTCAGAACGGAGATACAGGTAGTGTTAACCGAAGAATGGTAAAAAAAAATCGACCATCATTTCGCATTGCAGTTAGTCAAATTAATACCAAATCGCTTAAAAGATGTAATTCACTACCGTGGAAAAGCTACATAGAATTAACACAGACATATAAAGAAATCGAATTTTAAAGTTACTCGTCGGAAGCTTTTTTTTTTTCTTCTTATCATTAAATAAATCAATTTTAACTTTTTGTTACAGCTTAAAGTTATTGATTAAATGTTGATTATTAAAATGTTGATTGAAAAAATATTATGAGCTAAATTTTGTTATTTTATGGGTTTTTTTTTTTTTTTTTTTTTTTTTTGTTATATTATGTTCTAAATTTGTTAAATGTATTTATTTTTGAGCATTTTACTATAGATATAAAAGAAAAATTAAAAAACACATGCATGTCGAATACTTATTTTGTTCGCTGTACTTCAAATATTTTGAGAAACTTTAGAATTAAGATGATTTCCTCAAAGTCGTTTTAAAATCTAAATGTCAGATAAATTAAGATAATTCTCATCCAATTCTAAGTAAGAAAAATAATCAATATTTGACCGGAAATTTATTTCAATCCATCAAATTATATATTTGAATATCCTATATTTTTTATATCCCGGCGTAATGTTGCAACAAAGCATTACATACATAAACTAGATCTGCCAATAAATGTAATGAATACTTAACACATCCCCTGATCCAAGTAATCTAAAATTTTCTCTCTGCACTTTTTTCTCCTTCCCTACAAATCAGTGCCTATCTCAGTCAATTCGATCTTGGTTATCTAGAACCTCCATTTTTAAACTGCAAGTTACAAAAAGAAATCAATAAAATCTTTATATGTGTTTGGTAGAGGTCTAGTACCCGGATAAACTTACGTAATGATTCTGTATTCCCTCAAAAATTGTCACACGCATTACTCCATATAGAAAAAGCAGTCTGTCCATTTAACATGAAGAAAATTAATTCATTTTAAAGAACGTGTGTTGAACTCGCGTTTCTAGATCTGAGAATATTAGATGCTTTTTTGTGTAACTAAAAATTTAGTTCGAGAGCGCAATTTCTCTATTAATATCGAAAACATTAGGAATAACATTTAGCTTCATTAACACTTTTTAAACATTTATGGCATTTTGTGGTTCAGTACATATATGTTTCACAAATGATGCGTGTTACGAAGGTGGTACAAAAAGTATTTGTATTTGAAGACAGATAGCATCACTAAGGTAAATTGTTGTTAACGTTGGGTGCTACCCTCTGTTAAACCAAGCCGAAACAAATTTGAGATTGATTCATAAATTAGTTGTGATTTGGTATTCATTTACTGCCAATTCAAAATTTGATGGCTGCCCCTTCGAGTTATTGACGTCGTTTTGCGCCGAATCGTCACCGTCGGTGAGACCTGGATTCATCATTATGTACCGGAAATCAAGCAAAAATCAAAACGTTTGGTTGCTTCCGTTGAATCTTTTCTATAAAAGGCGAAGATGGTCTCATAAGCCGAAAAAGTCGTAACGAAGAATTTTTCAGGTGAGAATGACGTCATGATCACGAATGCTAGTAACTGAGACATCTGTCTAGTGAGTCATGAGGCTTACTAAAAACAAGCTATTTTCGATGCCACGAGCATCATCTCTTGGAATTTCTAAAAACTTATCGAAAGACTCTCGTAACTACACAGAAAACTCTAATAAGATATTTTAAAGATAAAAAAAATTACTCTTAATTTGATATAGACAGTTAACTGAAAATGAAAAATCCAACGAATCATTTTAATTGCCTATTTTTTTAAAATATATATATATATATCTTTTCCGTAAATCCAGATTATTGTGTTAAAATTCCAGTCATATAATATTTTGCATCCAACTGGGAAATTCGAACTTTAAATCACTAGACTTTGAAGATCATTCAGATTGAAAAAGGTCATATCCACAATAAAGTAACGTTCTTGGAGTGATGGGTCATAGTTCTAGACTCTTATCTGTGCCGAACATTAAAGTGTGAAATAATTGAAATTGATTTACGTCAAATATGTAATTAGGTTTCAAATTCATTAAGTAGTGTTGCGGGAAAGTTAGTTATATAGTACAAAATTATTACGATGTCCAGCATCGGTATCATTTTGTGCAGCGTAGTATGGTAGTTGAAGCCGTTTTCAACTAAGAGGCTGCATTAAATATTCTGCTTTCTCATCAGACCATTCTAAGTTATAAGATATGATCTTATATTGAATAACCTACAAATTTCCAGAGTTCTTAGGAAGTCAAACTCTTACAAAACAAAATAGAAACTAAAATAACTCTTTACTTAAATAAATGTTTTCACGACCTTTCAGAGCTTGAGAGATAAAATAATAAAAAGGCTCAACTGGAGATAAACAAAATAATTTAACTGAAAATAGTATGAAAATGCAGTTAAAACCGAATAACTCGCACAAAATTAGAATTTAGCATACCTCTAAAGACTTCGTACACAAAATGAAGTCCAACTGAAAACCACAATGGTTGTTCAAATTATTCTCTTCAGGAAGTATAATTCAGTGCATAACATAAATCTTCCCTGTATCCTAGAAGGATGCTAAAGACTAAGCTTGAGAATGTAGAGCACTTCACCTCTTTTCATTTTTATATAAACAACTTGAGAAAATCAAAGAGTTTTTTCCGAAAGAAATAGAATCGATATAATAGAATAAAATCAAACTTATAAAATATAGTAACTAATAAAAATGGAGATCTTTTCCAAGTTATTTAAAGTTGAAAAATGCAACATTTGCACCCACTTAGGAAACACTTCAATAAATCATGCTAAAAATGTTTTAAAACATTTTGAAAAAGCTTATTACTCAGAGAATAAATTTCGAAGTTCTTTGATTTCATTTAACCTATGACAACCAAACTACTGGTAGATCGGGAAAGTTAACATGTTCCCTAATATGTATTACAGCCGTGTTTCACATACTCTCACTTTAACGTATCCCTTGACCCTAAGCTTCTTCTTGATGTATGGTCATAACTCTAAGCTCTTACGTACCCTCAAAATACAGTGCCTTTAAATTGTGATTTTCGGGAGATTTTTTGCTGCTTTACTGTGCTGAAAATATACATGTATGATTACAATATTTCCAATCCGACAAAACTGCTTATTAATGGAATCGTTGATAAATGATCTAGATCTTAAACTGGAACGTTTTTTGAATATTAGAATCGACAATTATGAGTGAAACTTTTATGATTCTTTTTTATTTTTGAATACATCACCGGCAAGACACATATTTATGTGAGAATATCTAGGCTACGATCAGGTTCACGAACTCAGGGCTGGCGTTGTTCCCTCGATTCATAGGCTCGTGTTCACCAAAGATCCGTCAAGTAGAGGGGCTGATACACGTTAAATCTGTTGAGGCTCAGTGTCCTCACGTTGAGAGGATGTGGAAACTTGAAGAGTGAGATACCAGCTCTGACGTCAGTAATCGTCACTTGGCCGAGGCTCAAAATTAAACGAGTTCCTATAGACAATAGCCCTCATATAGCATCGAAGTACGATGGTATAGTAAGCAATCAATCAAGTGAAAATTTCTAAAACTATAATTTGAAACAATCAAATTATTTTTTCCTGTTTTCTTGATATCCTGCAAATCCTTTACAAAGAGAAAAAAAAAAAGGAATATTATTCAGTACAATATTTTTAATTATAAATATATGTCTACTATTCTGAAGTAAATCATTCTGATATTATTTGTCATGAAGTTTTTGTAGTAAGTTGGTAGCTATTTTTGTAGACAGATTTTATTTCAGATACTATTTCTCAATAAATACATATTTTTCTTGGAAGTGTTTTGGATATTGTTTTTTGAAATAACTGTATGTATATATATATATATATATATATATATATATATATATATATATATATTGAGTATATTTTCATTCAAAGTTATTCTTCACAAATCAATATTTTTTATATGACTCTTCAATATCCCCTAAATATTGTTCACGTATTCCTTAGGAGTACAGTGTGAGAATCATTGTGCTTAATTGAAAACGAGAGTAAAATCTGAGATTTAGACTGAAACAACCCAATGGATATTTGTGATAATTTACTTTAAAGGGCGAAAATGTTATTTCCTTACCGACAACTCAAAAATGATCAAAATATGTTGATTAATGTGTATAAATTTTGTCTGTAAAATTTTTAATTTGCTCAAAAGGTCGCATTGAAAACCCAAAAGGACATATAAAATCCCTCAGTCTTAAGTTATGCATCATCGATCTAGTGCAACGCAAACTTAACAAATCAAGTCTAATTTTCTTTGTATTTCAACTTCATTGCTTTTATTGTTTGAAACTATTCAATATAAGATCACTAAAATACTTTTAAGTATCGTTAGACAGAGATATTAAATTGTTTGGCCTTTATAAATAATCCTTTTGAAAATAAATTGAAAGTGCATGATAACCTTATTTAAAAATACACATAATTTATTTTGGAATATTTACTATATACCTTCTCTCTCTCTCTCTCTCTTTCTTTGTATATATGTATGTGAGTGGGTGGGTGGGTGGGTGGGTGATACCTTCTAGAGGAAAAATGAAGAGAACGCTTCCATTTCCATGAAGAGTTTTCATTACCATTTCGTATGATATTATATAAAAGGTATTATAAAAATAATCCTATAAACTGAGCCTTATTAACCTCAATGATTTCGAAACCAGGAAAATGAGTATCAAGCACAGATTTCATTCTCTTTATCTGACCAGGATTTAAAATTAATGAGCTTCTTACAAAAATACCTACTATCAAGATACAGATAATAATGAATCTAATTAAGATCTATAATACCTTAGAAAACTTACAATAATAACCTAAAAAATTGAATAGATGGTTTAGAATTACTCAAAAATAACTTATAAGTGGCATTAGAATCCACAATAATTTAAACGTTAACAGTAACAGTTCGACATTAAATAATTTATTTTCTACAGGAGAGTGTAAAAAAAATTATTACTGGATTTTTGTCAAGAATAAAACAGAATAACTATTAATTCTAATGCTTATGACTCAAGAAATAAATTTTCAGTCTTATAAATGGGCCATAACCAAATGATTTCTTAAAAATTCAGATAAGGATCGGAAAATATCCCCGAAATTAAAAAAAAAAAAAAAAAAAAAAAAAAGTTCTAATTGTGAAGAATGTGGCATAAAAGATGACAAAAAATAACCGTAGAGAATTTCCTTTAATTTAGAAGGCAGGATCAGATGGCCAAAATATAAGTTCAATTTTAGTACGCTTAACCGATTCTATCAACGGCTTAAAAATTCTGAATAAGAAATTGCATAAAATATATCATTTAGTTTATTAACTTCTCTATTACCAAGCTGTTTTAAGTATGTGTGTGACAATCATAACTGGAAAATATAACTACAAAATATAAAAATGTCATTTTCTCTTAAAATTAATCCATTTTTATTTCACAAAAAAACTTCAATAAATATTTTATATTTATATATTTTTCTTACTTTATCTAGTGTAAAATCGTCTTAAAAAGAGGTGCAAGTTCAGTAATATTTAGCTTAATATATACTATTAATTAAGAAATGCTTTTCAAAGATAAAGGATGGTTTCTCGAAATTCAAATTCTATTAAATAATATCTTCATAAATTTCTACCCAAGGAGGGAAAAAACATTTTTCTCTACCCTTAATACTCTCTATATCCAACTTTGGCAGTGTTTTTAGATAAAAGGAAAATACGTTGTAGTGTTATTTTCTTGTTGGAAATATCACTAAATGCATACACAAATAGCAAATTGAGAAAAATTGAGAAATCGATTTGTATCTACATAAATATAACCTCTGAAATCTTAATTAAGATTGTGTGTCCTCTCAAAGAAAGTACTATTCAAAAATAACGTTTCGTGAAATGATTTTTACTTTCGAAAAGTGTAAAACTGTCAGAAATTATTCTTGGACAAATAAAGAATTCGGTAGTAATTGCATGGACAACGCAAGGTTTTATGCGAGGCTGGAAAAGCTTGAAAGTTGTCGCAAAAGAGTCACCGACGAACCGAGTGCTCATGGTTCGAGTTTCTGTGATTATTTGGAGAGGCAACGCATTATCAATAGTCTATAGTTCTTAAATATGATTGAGAAAAAGTCAAGTTCAAGTTGAAGGAGAAATATCTATTATGGCAGAGGAAAAACACGTTTCTTCTGCAAAACAGCTCTCGACCTCATATGACGCTGGAAACTGGTTCTAAAGGGGTTGGGAGTTTCTACCTCATCCTTCGTACAACCCTGACCTTACTCCTTCAGAATTTTATCTGTTTGATCCCATGAAAGAAGCTTTGCGTGGCATCAAGTTCAACGATAACGATAAAGAATTCTTTTCTGAGGGAAGAAGAATCCCAAAAGGATGGGAAAAGCGCAGAGGAGTTGGTGGGAATTACGTTGAAAAGTAAATAAAAAATTGATCAAAAAACCTGTAAGCTATTTCTCTGTATTTATAACTTTATAATAAAGCTATTTGTTTATTTAAATATCGAATAGTTCTCGCATTTGTCCTATTTCTTACTTCTTCTCGTAATTATGTGATTAGACAAAGTGAATTACCCAAAATTTGATTTCGAATTTTGTCTCTTCTAATCTCCTGACAACACATCACCAAATTCATTTGTTTCCATCAATAAAAGGATTAAGATGTATATATAAAGCTTCAGATGGGCTTTCCAGTTCCTGTTTTAGATTATTTTCTACTTGCTGTAGTAACCGTTACTTGGACTTTACTCAAAGTGAAGTAGCTTCATTTAGGTAATGGTAATAGTTTCTTGGAAATGTCAGGTAGACAGTAATTTTCCTATTATTATGACTTGAGGTAAATAGAGCAAAATTTTATCGAATCTGAAATAAAATCGTCGATTTTAATTTCATGGTAAAAGCTTATAAATTCTCTGAAAAACGTCTTCTAAAATTCTTTTTCAACAACTGTAGAAATGTCCGATGTACTTTAAAAAAAATTATCACTCTTCTTTTTTTCTAAGTTATTATACACATAATGATTAGGCATTAAAATATATTCATGTAATTTGAGAAAAAAAAATATTTTAACCATTCATGTTTTTAATATTGTTATTGGACGTTTATTCTAACTATTTTTAAAACTGTTAGATGAATAAATACTTAACATATATACTCTGTGTCTCTTCAATAACACATCTTATAAATATAGAGATCTCTTGATCCCATTCGATATTTATTTTCAAATCTTATGTAGGAAGTGACCTTCATCTTGTTTTGAAGGTTAAGTATGTGTCATTTCGTCTAGATCTGAATAAAACTGCAGATTTATATGAATTATATACAAAAGGACACTTTTCTTCATAATTTACATTGTGTGTAAATTATGAAAAATACAATGTGTGTGAGCGTGTATATCATATATATATATATATATATATATATATATATATATATATATTATTCCTAAATAAACGCTAAAATCATAAGATAAAACAAAGAAAAAAGGAAAAAAATATTTTTTTGAAAAATCGAAATTATTAATAAAATGAACAGAATAAAATTGAATAGAAAGTAATTTTAAATTGCTGATTCAGGCTCTGGGCTGAAATTTATGGTAAAACCATAATCAAACACCTTTAAGGATCAAACACCTCCCCTTCAGCCTTACTTCATAATAATTTGATTAAAACCATAATCAGAAAAATGACAACAATGATAGAAATGTTTTATAGGTTTATATATATACCCATAATTAGTGGAGATATGAAAAAAAACTGTTGACTTAAGTTGTAAGGGAAATTATAGCCATTGTGAATTGTGTTGGCATGCAGTTGAAAAAGATAGGAATGTGAAATAAAATACTGTTAAATTAACGAATAAGAATTTGAAATGTGATATGCGTGTGTGTGTGTATGTGTGTGTGTGTGTGTGCGTGTGCGTGCGTGCATGAAGTCGATACATGATTGATATACAAGAGTGTGGAAATTTGGAATCGTAAATATAAACCAGAATTATTTCGAATCGTAAATATAAATGTAAGAACGGTTATAATAATATTTGTATTCATAGTAAATTTCAAGATAATAAAAAATATTTATATATGGTTTATAAAGTTTGGAATACTTTGATAATTTTAAAATTGATAAATTAAATTACAACCTTTATAATAACAAGATGTGCAACACATGTAAAATTATTAATAACGAATAATTTAATAGCAGTTCTAAATTTATCTTTTGTAAGACTTATAATTGTATTTTCTTACTTAAGTGCAAAACTTGTGATTATAAATATGTAGATCAAACTAGAGTCACAATATAAATATATGTATTAATCAACATAGACCTAATACCAATGATTTTTAGGATGCAAAAATTGCAATAAAATTGAAATTAGACACTTTTCTTTTCATAAATTTGAAATTCTAAGGTTAAGATTGTACCTAACTCTGAAAGATTGTTAGGTTTGAAAAATATTACATTAGGACTTATAATATTATATACCCTTAGAGTCTTAATACTCTAATTTTTAATAAATTTACTATACAAATACTTAAAATGACAACTTAGAATATTTTTATAGAAATCATTGTTACATGAAACTCAAAATTCCAAACAAAATTAATAATAAAAGAAAATACAGGGAAATAAATAAAAAAGAGAAAATGTTTGGATTCGGTGGCTATTAAAGAAAAAATATATTTATTAAATGATAAATTAGAAAAAAACTTCTAGATTAAAAATATTAAATACTTTCTTTTTAGCATGAAAAGAAATGAGAAATTAAAATGCTAAGGAATTTTATAACTCCAGAAAATAAAGTAGGCAGTAATTGTCTTCATAACACTATTGTTAAAGATATATGCAATTATCTGGTGAATAAATATAAAATTGTTACTTATAATAATGATAGTAAAAATGTAGAATATCGTCTTATAAGATTCAGTAATAAATCTTTTGATAAAATAAACTTTATAATCTTTTTTAAAAGCATAAAACCTTAATTCCTATTAATAGTACTGATATTAAAAAGCTTTTAAATTTACGAGTAATAAAAAAATGGAACTTATGCTTTACAACTATAATAATTGTACAGATTTGTAGAGTTATTATGAATGTAATTGTAAGGGCTATAAAGATTTTATTAATGAAAAATATGGACATGTGATTACTGGTAATCCAAATTATTGTAAGAGCTAAGAATCTGAAAGAAATTATGAATATATATATATATATATATATATATATATATATATATATA